>NDFG01000676.1:1567254-1709432 GCA_002167245.1 Sporophila hypoxantha
AAAGAGAGAGATACAATACAAACACGCTGCTTATAGCTTTTTCTTTCCCATAAGGAACAACCCTCTGGTCTCTTCTGGAATTATTTCCCATCCTGATTCTGCTACACACACTGCCACATGATATCAGTGCTCTCCCTGTAGCAGCTGCCTTGTCATGTGGAAGCTTGCTTTGGGAGAACAGAGCAGGAACGAATATTGCATCAAAAGCAGCATCAAAATGCTGGCTAAAATGGTAGCATTTGCCAAAGATATTATTTCTATGACTCCAATATAGGACATTTCTATGATTTTTAATACTAGTCTGATGCTATCATTCTCTAAATGAAATATTTTACTTAAATAGACAGTACAGGTATAAAAATGCATTTCACAGTAATGATTATAATTTCACTGATAATTTTTCACAGTACAGCTACAAAAATGGACACACTTATAACTTTAAAGTGACCCAGTAATGAATTCCCTCTCCTCCTCAGTTCATTGTAGCTACTCTTTCCTAAAAGGTAAGAGGGAAAATCCCACTCTCACACCCCAGAGAGTATCTGGTTACATTTGGAGTGGTTTACAACAGTTCAGTTTGGGTCTTATTACAAAACACAAAGAAAATCCAAACAAATAGAAAACTAAGACTGAGAAAGAAGAAAATCTTTTCTTACATTTAAGGTGAGAACTCAGGAGTTTAAATACCCATGCAAGGTTTGGGTGCAATTCATCCCCTGTACCAAGGATTAAATCACTTGTTAGGATTGCCTAGAAGGGAGGGTGGTCCAAATTCAAAGTCTATGGGCATATTCTAGTTTTGAATGCACTCCATCACTGCTTGCCAAAAACTTTCCCATTTCGCACAAGTAACCGCTTCCTCGAGGAGGATCCTAAACAGAACCACCAAGAACATCTGCCTTGCCTTTGTGTCTGCTAAGCATTTATAGGAACAGCAAGGGTCTGGCAGGCTCCACAGACCACTCTTGAAAGACAGCAAAACCTCTTGCTGTCAACCTCAATCTCTGGTACCCATTCTTATGAATGGTGCCATCTGAGAGTTCACATCACCTGTTGAAGGACCTCTTGTTATCCCAGCTCTTGTGAAAAAGGTCATCCTTGTGTCTCTGTCAGCACAGAGTTGACTTGAAAATCATTTTTCTGTTTCTAACACATCTGTTTTCTTATGCAGTAGATAAGCTGCAAGTTCCCATCATGTTGTTAAGAAAATACTTCAGTACTTGATGATTCTGCAACAAATAAGTTAATTCTAGATTTAAGCAGATAAAAATGTTATTCTCATCCATCATCATTTCATCTCACTATGGACAGAAATAACACGCGTAAAAAATCATCTCAATATAGAATTTGGGCTGGTTTATTTCTCACAATACAGTGGTCAGATATACCTAGAGTTATTCTTAGTGATGTTTACCAGGTGAGGATTATTACCAGGTGGCATAAACAATTTTGTGTGGCTTTTTATGAGTTGGAGATCCCAAGAAGTTTTTCTAAACCATGGCTTATTCACAGCACACTTTAGTGTCATCATTTCTCAGCTTTTATGCTTATATTTGAAAACTCAGGATTTGTTTCTACTTGTATCAAAGCCATGATTAAAGTTCAATACAGTTGATCATCTCTCAAAAGATTTTTTTTTTTATTTTCTAGGGGCTTATGCATAAGATTATTTTCTTTTAAAAAGAATCAGTGTAAACCATAGCTAGTCAAAAAAACTAACAACTACAACATAACAACAAGACAAAAAAAAAGCCTAATTATTGTTCTAAAAACAAACAACCCAAACAAAAAACAAGAATACTAAACTTACTAACAACTTTAGAATATTTACTTAGCCTTAATTAAAAAGATTAATCAGAAATTATCATTATCATGTGCTATAAAAGACATTATCAGCTATTCATTTTGCCTGGGCCCTTCCACATGCCAAGATCTGGCCTTTAGCTGTGTCAGTAACAGGAGCAGGACACCTGCTACAGACCAGGAATTTTTGGACAGAAACACCTCTTACTCATAAGAATGCACAGCATGCAGAGCAAACCTACTCACTGTCCACTGCCAGATTAACCTAAAATAAAATTTGTCATCACTCTCAAACTATGTCCAATTACACTTGCTGCACAGGTAAGAAAAAAAAACTCTCTATCTGTTGGTGAAATCTCACCTTCCCAACTTGCAGAGCCCTAAACCCAGTGTTCAACAACATTTCAGTGGCAAGTCACATCCTGCCTGAGCCCTTCCATCAAGGTTAGAATGTGCCCACCCTGAAAAACTGCATCTGGACATCAAACACAGTATCCCTGCAAACACTAAGCAGAAAATTCATAGGACCCAAATGGAAACCATCCAGTACTAATGACTCAATTCATGGAGCTGATTTCAGGACAATGATTCATAACTAACCTATAAATTTCACTAATTGGAAACCCCTCTTGCTGGCTCACACTGGAGAGGAAAAAAGAAAAATTAAGACACTTCCTGCATGCTGGTCAAAAACCCCAAATATAGGCAACTATTAATTGAGTTTTTGGCAGACACCCTTCATTACATCTCCACAACCCAAAGATCAGCAATACATACATAAATATATCTACACACACAAACAAAGAAAAAGATTGAATGTTTGTAGGGGGAAAAAGTTATTAATTGTTTTATTTCCTTAAAAAGCCCCAGAAAATAATTTAAAATTCTAAAGATAGCTTGAGAAGGCTGTAGCAGTAAGGGTATTTAGCAAATCTCAGTAATTACATATTTGGTATACTGCAATATGAGAATAATTCCTGAAAGCAAACAAACAAACAAACCAACCAGTTAGGATTTCCCAGGGTATTACCACATCTAAACACTAAATCAGACAAAATTATTTCTAGTTTTGTGAAAAAAGGAGGGCAGGACTGAATGTGACAGGAAAGCTTGGTTTATATTGTTGCTAAGGTCCTAGTCCAGAGTCATTAATTAGTTACAAAGAGCCAGTTCAAATGAGGATAATTTAGACTGGACTCTGCCTCTCTCCTTGACTCTTGCCAGACCCCACCCTCCCCAATCTCGCCTGCAGACCAGGATAATTGAACCCAGCTTGTGGCCATGCCCCTCATTCAAAGGGCATTTACCTCACAGAAGCTCTGCCTCTAAGTTACTCTTCAGAGCATTTTTTTCATGCTCTGCAATCATGAGAGCAAGAATCTTTCATTAAAAAAAAAAACAAACAAAAAACTAAAAAAAAACAGGCTAATAACTCATGAGCCCATGAGTCTGGTCATAGCCAGAGACCTGTAATGTGGGTTAACATCTGACCAAACTGTGAAAGTAATTGCAGCTCCGCCTGTAAATTTCTCCACTCCTTCCCTGGGGACCTGGAATATGCACCTCTAGTGACAGACCTCTCCTCTGAGTGTACTGGGGCATTTCAGCTTTGCCATACCCTTTAAGGAAAAAATAAAATCCAAAAGCTTTTATATAACTTTTTTCAGGAACCTTGTTGTCCTATTAAAACACTGAATCCTGACCAAAAAAAAAAAAAAAAAAAAAGAGCCCCTAAAGCATGCCATTATTTAAAAACCCCCTTACCACCATACGGAGTTTGATTTAAAAACCCCCTACCACCATAAGGAGTTAGATCTGATTATTTCCTTGAGGAACCAAGAATTAGTGGCATCACCACAATCCTCCTTTCCTCCTTTGGCTACTGGCAGGAATTGTCACCTATGACTGCACATGCAGAGAATAGCAAGCCTTGAAGAACAGAACCTGAAAAAGGACATTTAACATTTCATTTCCTAATTGCCAAATGTTTGTAAATTTATAGCATTTAGCATTATTGAGGTAATTGTGTTTTTTCTGGAGAAGTTTAGAAATACTTCAGCTTGGTTTGGGCTCCTCCCACAACTCACATTAGACACAAATAGGCTCCAGACCTGTAATGTGAATTGGAGAACACCCACAATTGGGGACCCATAACTCTCTCAGTAGTTTTTGCAGGATACTGTWAAGTGCAAGGAATAAACACAAATACATGTGACAGCTACAATGAAGTGGATCTGCCAGCTCTAGAAATCCCATCTTGTATGAGTTAAAAGTGCTCATTTGCCTTCAAGCTACAGTGCATTTTGATGTTTCTAAATAARGTGAAAAACAGGATAAAGATCTTGGCAAAGGTCAGATGTCACACGTAAAAAAAAGAACAAAATAGAAATCTTCCTATCCTACCCATCTTGGAAGGCCTTTGAAAGTATCCCATGTATATTTCCCAGCAAGTTTTTTTTTTGTCCCTTAAAGACCTGAATATCAAGATACAGATCACTGTGCTGAAAGCCACTCTTTCCAAAATGAGAGTGCTTGCCAATAAATCACAACTGTTTTACCATATGCCACATCCTTCTGCCAAGTATCACCAGCCTGTTCTACTTTTAAGCAAATTTCATTATAAAATAGCTCAGAGCAATGCTCATTAAAAAGTATACTGAAAAATGTCAAGTTGTTTTTATATTAAAAATGGGACTTTGTTTTTCATGAMGACTTCATACTGGTGCTTATTGAAAAATATGGTATTTCTCAGGAAAAAATCAGAGACATCTCACCTCAAACTCACCACTCACTSCTGACACTGGGATGACAACCCTGTCATCTGCTCCTTTGTTCACTAATGCTGATKGTTGCTTTGAGAACTCCAATTCCCAGCACTCTGATGAGACCTCCAATCTAAGCCCACTCATTAATCACCTTCCCTGTTGGTGCTATCAAGAAGAGGYTCAGGATACAGCCATTTCTTTTGGATAACTTTGAATAGGGGTGTTCATTCTTTTAAATTAGAGGCTCACAACTGTCAGCTCCAAGAGTCTTCTAAGAAGTCATGAAGCCCTTTCAGCTTTTTCTCAAGCATATAAAACTCAGCAGAAGGTCTTTCATATAACAGCTGACAAGACTGGTCTTTAACTCCTAAACTATCCAGAAACTAGTCCAAATGCTGACCTGATTTAAACTCTGATCTCACTGGACTCATGGGGTTGGGAGAGTATGCAAATCCACCTAAAATTTGGCTTTAGAATCGCTGTGATTTGTGCTGCCCAGAAATAGATCAGCTTGTGGTGTTTTCACATTTTAGCTTGATGAATCATTGCTAAACCTATCACAGGCTGAAAAAAAGGAACAAAAAAACAACACAATCATTACCAAAAATCATTATTGCTTCCATTTTTTTTCATTCAATTCAATTATATCTCCCATTTACTCACATCCAATATTTCTCATGGCCAACAGTCAATCAATAAATGTCCCTCCTGCCTGGCACTATTACAATTTTAGTGGAAATTTAAACTACTCATACAAAGTAAAATCCCCAAATTTCAAGTTTAAAAAAAAATCATTTTCAGTCATGGCTTAGAGCATATGAATCACAGTACAGAAGTCACACACGTCACAGTTTTCTGCTAAAAACCCCATATTTTTTAACAGATGGCAAACTATGATTTAAGGGTTCTACATGCTTTGGTCTACATGTTAYAACATAAATCCAGCTGCTGACTACTGGCTACTGCCTGCCACTGTTCATCCAGAAAAACACACACAAAAAAAATTAAACATCACAGCACAGCCTCTGTAAAGCTAGGGAGTTCCAGGGTCATGTTATGTAACTGATGTCCAAAATCCAATTTTTATGAATAGATGAGATTTCTTGCATTTCTTCTCCACTGTGGATTTCCCACACATGTTCTCTTATGCCCTTCCCCAACAGTAGGGAATTTGTAAAAGTCTTTTTTTCTAGAGCTATAATTTGTCTTTCCTAGGCTTTTTWAATCTTGCTGCCCCCTTCTTGTGCAGTTTTAGTTTGGTTACTCAAAGTTGGACCAAAATTAAAATAAGATAAGGGCTTTAGGGACAATGACCATATCTTTTCAACCTGCCACTCAGTGTTTCTGTCCATCTACATCCTTTTTTCCAACCCATCAGTCCCAAGAAAGTGCCTATGAAGAACATTTTAAACAGCTCTTTTGCCCTCTACTGCTGAAAGAGCAAAGCAAATAATTTTTTGGATTATTAGATTGAAGTTTCAGTCTGAGTTGTATTAAACCACTCCAGAAATGCAAACAAGGTTTTTTAGTCTATGACAGCATTTTTTTAACACTTCCTTCTCATCCCACTTATAAATACCTCAGTCCTACTCTGACTTTGCATTTAGAATTAGTTATAAGAATGAATCTTCCTTATAATACATAGATAGTGGAAGGATAACTGCTAAGAGCCTACTTAACTGTGCTCTTTTTTGAGTTCCATCACACCTTTCCAGAAATTAATGGCCCAGAGTCTCCAATATTTCAAAGAAACACCAAKTGCTAAGGACTTTAGATCTGGATGGAGAGCCTTTTCATTCTTGCCCATCTCCCTGAAGAGGTTACTCTCTCATAACCAGCTTGACACTCCCAAGATTCTCCCAATAGCTAAAGAGATTTTACACCCCTAATATTGTCAGTTACAATTGTGCCTTTTGTCAAGTTCTCCAGTATTCCCTACAAGGGGCAATGCATTGTGAGCTGTTTCTAAACAGGCTTAGGCACAATGGGGCTTAATGCAGAAGTTTTTATTAAAACTTTATGGATTKGGGAATTCATTCATTACTCTTATGGTGCACAGAAAGCTTTAACACAGCAAAATAGTAACAGCTGAACAAAAGCTGRGAACCCTGTCTGCCTTTTTCTCCCATCTCTATTATAGATGATTACTAAACCAACCTGCAAGTTCCTAGATGGCATTACAAGTCGGTGGCTCAGATTTGAAACACATTGATGCAGCAAAATTTGTATGCAACCCTGCAACACACATTAACACCTGCATCAATTACTGCATGCCACTTCAAAAGGCTAGCCAAAGAAACTGATCTTAGGGAATGAGAGTACTGTTTCTACTGTACAAGTGTAAGAACAGGAACAAAGGGCAGGTTGATGACTTGCCCCAAGGCACAATAAATCTGTRTCAGAATGCAGACAGAACAGCAATAGGTAAATATTAGTCTTGCACTATAAAAAAAAAAAAAAACAAACAACACAACAACTTATATCAAGTTCATAATGGCTTTTTAGCAACCAGATGACTACAGCTAAAATAATACCCACTTTCTTCCCAGCTTTCACCCAGCACAAAGAAATAGACCCAGGTGGTGCTGGAGGTCAGAGTACAGCACTGCAAACATGCAAAGGTACACACTTTTTAACTCCTAGTCCAAGGGAAATTTCCAAGTCCTTCCTATTGAATGGCATAGGTTTAGTTACTATTTAGTTTTCCACACCTGTTCTGCACTAGTGTCCCACAGAGTGTCAATAATTAATATCAGGCACAAAATGCATTCAGAGTTTTAACAGGGATCCCCTCCCAGGCTAAGGCCCCTTTCCCCACAGTCTGCCCTGCTCCTAGTAGTAATTTCTCCTGGTTTTAATTGAACTGAGAGCAGCATCAGGCAGATTTACAAGAACACAGGTTTMTCCAGCAATAAATTATTTTGAGTGAAACATGTAGACACCAGGTGACTTTGAGCATTTATCAAAGTGAAGGATTAAGAGGACCAGGGCTATAGCCAGATGGGATGGACAGGCACTGTGGGAACCTGCTTTGTAACATTCTTCCTRCTGTCTAATGAAAAGGTAAATCCTACTTAGCTTTCTGATGCCAGACCTTGAGTCACTGTTAATCAAATCTGATTTTCCAAGGGAAATTTTGCAGCTGCTTTACATGAGCAAATTCTACAATTAGAGACTGTATAAACATATCATCAAACAGCTCTTTAAGAAGAATGCAAAAAACCAGACTTTTGTCAATGTTTCAGTTCAGATGCTAATTAAGGAAGCATTCTAACGCCTGTCTTCAAGGATCACTCTTGAAAGAATATGGATTAATTCTAGAAGAAACAGAAGATGCTACCCTGGCTCTCTAAGTGCTGTAGTAGTAAGTGATGAACACTGCATTGAGAGCTGATGTGAGCTGTCTTCTGAGTGCATTCACCACCATATCTGACCAAAACCAGTGCACTGCAGCTGGATCACACCCTGCTGATGCCTCAGAGTGGCTACCTAGAACAGAGGCTAGACAGAGTWAGAGARTAGAGYGGGTATTTRTCAAAGACCTTCAASAKTTACACCTTGGGCAGTGTAAAAGCCTCACAGAGGCCACACCCAGGATGGATGGTGGTCACAAGTCYTTCAGACAGATATGTTTGATTTCAGGGCTTAATTCTCTAATTACAGCTTCAGGTAATGAAGTCATATTGCCCCAGCTCACTTCCCTCCAATTCCCTTTGTTTACACTTTTTGGTGCCTGAGGCTCTGGTGTGTCCTTGGATGTTAGGCCCAGGGGGATTTYTTTGTCTGACCAAAATGTGAAGACAGTAGTTAGCACTTGGTATGAAGTTTAGAGCTATGAACTCRTGCAGTATAGGATTTGAAAAAYAGAAAAGCTACCACCTTAAGGCATCACTACCAASAGCAATAAGGACACTGAAGAAGTCRAGGACCRCCTGTGATTTCTGCCTCTTGCGTGAAGAACTGCAGGCAAATTGTTCTCTGCCTTCCCAGCAAATTTGAAAGCTAATGAATCATTAACATTCCCCAYAGGTAAATTTTGCAATTTCCAATAATGTCAACTTATATGCAGATTATGAGTGTGTATTTTTTAAGTATAGAGAGAGGCATTGATTCTCAGGTATTTATTTTTCTACTGTGATTTGGAAAAGCCCATTATTTACTCTAGCAAAAAGAAAAATAGAGCTGGCTTGCAGCATTGACACCTTGAGACACTTTCAGCAATTGGAATGCCTGATTAAGCAAAATTTAGCAAGTCTGGAAGAAACACAGCATTATCTATCAAAAATATTTTTTTTCAAAATAAATGAATCCACAAAAACTGAAACTAAGCACAGTGCTAAATGATTCATTTGCTACTTTTATCAGATATTCTCAAAATAGCCTTTATCTGATTTACATCAGAAGAAAAAAGCCCAAGGGCTGCCAAACCTTTAGCAGCAGCATTTGGAACTACCTAATGGCAGAAAAAAACCCACTTTATGATAATATGGAACAGCCTGGGGTGCATAGAGGGTGAACCTATTTCCAGATCACATTTAGAGGTGATAACCACACAATAATCCCCTAGCTTGAACTAGAGAAAATTATGTATGCAGTACACAAGCACAAGACTACCCTCTTGCAAAGAGTTACAAAAGTATTTTTGAAGAATGAATAACAAACAATTTTACCTTAAATTTACTAATATAAGCTTTGAAAACACAATGCAATATAAGCTTTGAAAACACAATGCAATGGTAAAGAAGATAAATACTGTTTAGACTAAATAACTAAAGAAAAAACATTTTCAGAGGAGAAATTGCAAATTTAAGCAACAGGCTGGGGTTAAACTCTCAAGTTCTCTGCTTATCACACTGATCTATGTTACAGGTTGGCCTGATTTAGTTGAACTTGCTTCAAGCAGAGGTTTGGGCTGGATGACCTCACAGCACCACTGCTGCTTTAAAGGAGGGACAGAACTCTTGATTCTGCAGTCCAAAATCCTTCTCCATGACAAACCTTCCCAATGTTGTAAAACAACACTGTAAKGTTGTCATGTGGCAGAGGAAACTTGCCTTTTGTGTTGGAAACAGGAGATTACAGAGGATGCAGAAGTCTCCATTTATTTCCACAGCTTCAGGGATTTTTCCTGTTCTCTTGTACCCCTGTACGCAGACAGAAATATCTCCCAACAGTAGGGTGGAAAGCTCATGGATTTAATTCTGTTTCTGTTCAGGTCAGGACTTTTCCAAGAATCAGATCCTCACCAAAACTTTCTACAAAAAGGATTCCACAGGGAATATAAAATGTTTATAAAAAAAAAATTGCCTGGAATGCTGCATCCAGCTCTGGAGCCCCCAAACCACAAAGGACACAAACCTACTGGGGTGAGTCCAAAGCAGGTCTCCAAAATAAGAGGGCTGGAGCACATCTATGAGGAAAGGCTGGGAGAATTGGGGTTGTTCAGCCTGGAGAAAAGAACTCAGGGAGACCTCATTGCATCCTTCCAGTACCTAAAGGGGGCCTACAAAAAAGCTGGAGAAGGTTTTTTTTACAACAGCATGTATTGATRGGACAAGTGGGAATAGCTTTAAATTGAAAGGGAGTAGGTTTAAATTTCATATCAGGAAGAAATTCTTCACTACTGGAGGGTAAGGCTCTGGTTCTTTTGTCCAGAGACATGGATGCTCCATTCCTAAAGGTGTTCAGGGCCAGGTTGAGCAACCCACATGAATGGAAGGTGTCCATTCCCATGGAAGGGGGGTTGGACCTGGGTTATCTTTAAAGTCTCTTCCAACCCAAACCATTCTGTAATTAGATGAATTACTTATTCATTCCTGGCTTTTTTCCACTCCTGTTTTTACTTAAGCTGTGACTCCCAAACAAATTTCTTCCTGGCAATAAATTGCCATATAGCTTGAATTTATTTATAATTTAACTTTATTGTATAGTACACTCAATTCCTCTCCAAGTAGATTATCTGCATGTAAACTCTTCAATCAGTCAAGTYAGCATATACAAAAAAGAAATATGTAAAGTGTAGTAATTTGACTATGGCAAAAATATTATGCTCATCATGAGGGTAACATGAATCTCAAAAATCCTTAAGATCTCTAATAATCTTAAAAATTATTTAATACCCCATTCTTTGTTGCTGGAGAATTTAAATACATATTTATTCTTGCAAAAAGAATTAAAAAACCCCAACCAAATCTTAGCACTGAAGAAAATTAAGCCTTACAACAACATGCACAWTAAGTTAATGCAAAATGCCATTTATGAATACACCAAAAATTGCAAGCAGTGCTATGTGGGGGCTAAGGGCAAGGTGGGATAATAAGTGCAAACTTCCTCAATTCCCTTTAATTTTGTCAAACACAGCCTGAACATCAGGTTGTGGGGTTTTAGGTACTCTTATGMACTACAAAACAAAGTAGGTATGAAAGCCTGGAAAAGCTGCTGTTTGATCACAAAAGCTGCATTTTGTGTTCACCCAGAAAATCTTAATGCCTTTRGATTGCCTTATCAGCTATAAGAAAACAGGCAGCAGGCAAAAGATATGAGGTTATAGATACAAATACATAATTATGTCTCAGATTACCCTTGAGAAAAATGCCTATTGTGAAAGACATTGAAATCAGCAAAATGTAAAATCCTTCATTCCAAGAGTTTCAAAATCACCAGCTACAGGCCACYGWCTCAAAKAATTGTGTACTTGCATTCAGAAAAYTAATAATATAATTCTTAATTATATTATACCTTAATATTTTTAAATGTGCAGATTCATTCATCAGTTCTACTGATAAGAGACTTGTTCTTGGCCTGGAGCATACAACCCATTTAGAGTAATGCTGGCTAGGGCTGGTCTCTAATGTCCCACTCCATCCTGCACAGAATTCTCTTCAGCTGGCTTACATGKTATAAAACATCAGAAGGAAGATGACTGAAATTACTTTGGAGACACATTTCTGTAAAAAGCCCATCCAATTTCCTCAACAGCATTACAGCACCATATTTTATCTATCCTGTGTGAAAAGGCTGACAAATACTGTGCACCCTCCACAAGCTCATATATCAGAGTTCTTTATTCCCCAAGCCTGATAAGAATTCCTAGAAGGAGAAAAGAGGGGRGCAGCAGCAGGAGATCAAGGGGAAGTGAAGCAATCACTGCAGCCAAGTTTATATGGTAGGGAGCATTGGAAGGAATATTTCCAAGAGCACCTTGTGAGCTTCAGTGACAGAGTCAGGGAGCTGAACTCCACAGGAGTCCAGCAGTTCTACCACATTTCTCTGCCATGGCATGCTTTAATCAACCATTTTTCTGAGAGAAAACACAAGTAGGCTTGAACTTCTTCCACCATTTGCACACCCACATCAACAAAATAGCATTTTTCTTCCTTTAGCTCTATTACTGCAAAAGACTATTTCTAGCTCCTTCATACTGGCTCTGGGAATTTTAAATGAAACATAAAACCATAACAGGGCTCTGGGAACACTGGAATCAAGTATTAGAAAAATGAAGAACGTGAAGGCAATATTGTTAATTTCCTGTTCTTTATCATAATTTTGTTCTCTATATCTCACCTTTCCAGTTCAGGTAAGTGTATATTAAGGCACCTACTGGAAATTATGGTCTATCTCAGAGCTGAGAGAAGTAACATAAATAGSAGTTATACTCTAAGAGTTACCATATTTTGGGATATCATCCAACCACAGTATTGGAGGAATAATACAAAGACAGACTGATTTCTAAACAGTCAGTTAAAAAAAAAAAAAGCTAAGCCAAATTCTCTTCCCACTCCTGTAACTTCCAGTTATAAATGTTCCTGGCACACCTGCGTGCACAAAGAAGAAAGAATTCACCCTCCAGCATTTGTTTGTTTACAAAACATTTTTACTGCTAAATCAAAGACAAAATTTAGCATCCAACTAAAAAAACACCCCTACAGCTTAATAATCATGTGGAATGYGACAGATGTATTTGTCTTTGTAATAGTACATAAAAAGTTTAGAATTACCCAAATTCTCTTTAAAAGCACAAACATATTTGATAAGACATTTTGCAAGTTCATTTAGTTTTTTCCAGTTTTTTCAATAAAAAAAACATATCAAAAAGACTAATGTCTTTCAGACTGCTCATGTAACTTCTGAAAAAGATGTAAAAAAAAATAATACTTTCAGTGCCACTTAAAAAAACCCCACTGAATAYTCAACTAACCTTAGACCATAATTTCTGATTTTCCATTTGATCTGCTATATACCCATATACATTACTCACACCAAATTTCCTCAAATAGGCACTGAGCAGAATTTTCCATATAGAACTCACAACAAAAAGGATCCACCAGTATATTTTCTAAGAGTGAAACACTGTTAAATAGCTCCAAATACATATTTCTATGTAGATACATATTTCTATGGAGTAGAGCCATGTAGTGCCTGAATATCATCACTTGATAGGTGCTTGAAAAATAAGTAACTCCAGAAACCAACTGCTTTCCTCCATTAAACCCACACTGCAATTTATAAAAATGTCAGGAGCAAGAAGAAATCACCTATTTTTAAGAACATAAACTGGAGAGTATAACACATGTAAGTGAGGAGCAGCAAGCTGGTCTTACTGCTGAAAACATGGACAATTGTGCTGGAATAGAAATTGCATTCATGAGCTGCATGCCACATTACAACATGATTTAAAACTGTACAAAAGTGTCACAAAATGAGTTGCACAGTCTCAGTTCAGCACAGTGCTCACCTGGCACTGGCCAAGCATGGGGCTTCACACACCTTCACATTKCTGCACCTCTCTTGATCACACAGAATGGCTGGCTCACGTTCATTTAAAGCAGTTTTGTCTTAAGGTATCTAAAGATTAGCTATTATTTGCAGTAGTGAATTATGAAACAGAATTCCACCGAAATATGACACCATCAGATGCTGGGAGAACAACTGAGAATCAGTGTCATTAAAGATGCACATGGAAGCAGGATGAGCACAGACAAACCAAACCTCAGATTAGGAAGAAAATKCAAAAGGCTGAATTTACTAAGTAATGCATGCAGCTGGCCTTCAGTTAAATCCCCTTCAAAACCTTATTTGTGTTTAACCTGCAGCAGTGCCAAAAAGAAAGGGAGTACAATAAAAAGGCAAGGTTAAAATTCAAGAATGRACAAAGATTGCCCAACAGGTCATTGTCATTGCGCAGCTGAACATCACCTTGTATCCTAGGAAACACCAAGATATTCCAAACACCTTCATGTCTCTTCCTCAAGTTACAATTCAGCACCACTACCCATATCATCATTGCTCATCTGTTCAAGAGTTTAGGTACACAAGGTTTTTGCAATAGTTAGCTGTGCTTCTCCTTAGACACTTTTCTTAGGCCTTTCCTGTCCTCTCAGAGACTTCTCTCAATTTTATTGTGCATGAATACAGCAGAACAGCCCTCTCCACACATAAATCAGGAACAACCTGCACAACCCAGCAAGGTGAAGTACAGGAAACACAAGATAAGGTAGTTTTTCACCTCCTCCTCCTACTATCAGCCTGTATTTACACATACCATCAAAGGTGCATTCAGAGTCTCTACTATTGTCCAGCCTCCCTGAGCTCTGTTCATCTAGCCACTTATAAAGAAAAGGAATAAATAGGAACAAAATTAAGCAGACTGGGAAAGACTGAATTGGGCAGAGAATATATGCTGAGAAGACAAAGGAAAAAAAAATCACTGAAAATTGAAACCAAGAAAGAGAGGCAAGAATAAAGGAGGGACTGGAAGTCAGAACACAAACATCTTATGCGCATATTCACTGGGCATCTCTTAAAAGAAGACTGTTGCTATGCTACTTGGTGCTATGGCWCTCTTCAAAATAAGATCCAGTTGAACATATTAGTTCCAGAGATTTGAATGTGTGACATTACTCTTAAAAGCATTTGCATTTCTATTAATTTTTAAACAAGTTATTACCAGCACGTTGATTGTCCAAGCATTTTAAAAGGGAAACTCAGAAGCGATGGCAGATGATTTACACAAAAAGCAGCTACAGAGTTGGTTTTCCTCCACCTCTTCTTCCACAAACAGGTAATGAAATTTTACTAAAAAAAGAATAAAAATGTTCTTTCTCCCTACTATCAATACTACTTTAGCCCTCAGCTCAAGTTTCTTGTTACCAATCAAAGCCACATACACTGAAGATTCTCCTGGTTAGTCTGGCTGTTTTTTTGCAGAGCAGAACAGAGATGTCTTAAGGTAGCAAAGGTCTTGATAAAAGTGATAAGTACAGATTCAAATATTGCATTCCAGCTAGATTACATAAATTGAGGATCAGGTTGATATTTCATCAGGGACTGTGTGCTGAACATTTTCAAGACAACCACAAAAATGACTGCATTTTACCTGTGTGAGTGTATATATAATGGGCTTCAAACTAGAAATTAAGAAATACTTGCAACTTCCCTTACCAGGTATTTTGAGTATGCATTTTAAATCTAATTTTATAKAGATTTCTCTAAGCATTAATCTAAACACACTTTGAACATGTCTACTGTTCTTTCTCAGCAGATCCCAAGAGTCAAAGTTCAGACAACAAGACCAAAGAAAATTAAAGTTCATTTCCTCACTTAAACATGCCTTTCCAAAACAGTGAGCACAATCCATTTTGTGTGGTTTCCTTTCTCAGAGGGAAAGAGAATACCTAGATAACCAAAACTGACATCATGACCATGAACCAAAAAAAAAAAAATTGTCCTTGTTCATCAACAAGAAAGCTTCAAACATGAGAGCAGTTCTCCCCTGTCTCCTTTTACACTGTGCTGCATCATTCATTTGCTAACCCTGCAATTAGTTTTTTTGGACCTTCTGGCAACATGATGTAAGCAGTGCCAAAAACAAAACAAACAARAAACCACACAAAAAAACAACAAAAACCCCATCCAAACAACAACAACAAAAAATTAAAATCCAAAGACCCTGAAGTTTAATCAAAGAATGAAGGCAATGGAATACACACCCACAAAAAGTAAATGCCAAGATTGAAGATGGGTGTCAAAGCTTCTGAGAAACAACAGGTCATCCTTTCCAAATGGTGCGCCAGTAGTACAGTAACAGAATCTTCAAATGATTGTTCACTAAAGTTTTTAAAGTTTCTAAATTACTTTAAATTTTCATTAATAAAAGCCAGACTACTTAACCATCCTGTATGACATTACAGTATTCTTTATGTGAATAAATTCCTACCATTTTCAATAAAGTTCTTGTACAAAGCCCACTATAGTCATGAAATAAGGCAGCATTTTCAGAGAAGCATGTTTTACATAGTAACTGAGGCTTAAATTAAGTATTCAGAATAGTACTTCATAGTCTCCCAGCATTAACTAGCTTTGCACCAAATAAAGCAAACAGCTCTACTGATTTCAGAAACATAGGGCCTCTTAATRGCAACTGGACTTTTCTCCCTTCCCTTTGCGGCAGTTTCACTGTTAAAGCAATTCTGAATTATAACTATGTATCCCAATACCTAAAAATCCCACCAGGAATGCCAAGGGTACTTTAACCTGCACAGTGATTCTTATAAACACTAGACATTTTCTATTTTAAAAGCATATTTTCTATAGTGCTTTCCTACCATACTGGAARAATTTTTAGCACACTTAAGGGAGCTACAACAGAATACCCATTCTAATAGCTTTTCCTCCACGTAAAACTCTTAAAAATCAGGATCTAAATTGACTTCAAAAATAAGCTTTTGGTATATTCCCTTTCACTAAATTTACTGAATAACTCCCACCTTTTAAAACCAGAATACTCTCTCTCTCCTCCGCTAACTTGGAAAGACTTATTTTTGTAACCTTCCTTTTAAGTCACTACTCCATAAAGTTCAAGACTTGCAAAYTTGAGAGCTCAGACTGAGGAGCTCACCTAACTGCACATCCTCACAGGTGGGAAAGGCTCCAAGTTGCACAAATGAGTTTTATGACACTAAAGAACTCTCTTCTTAATTTCTCAATTACTTTTTTTCTTCATATCATCWTTGAGCTTTACTCTTCCCTCACCTTCCAAAAACTTTCTTTTGGAGAAAAGGCAGAAARAGCCACCCTTTAAACCAGCTGRTTCTTCCAAAAACTTGAATACTAATAGTSTTTGCAGTACTTTGCATTGAGTCTTTCCCACCTCATGCTTATATTTATTTCCATTTTAAAACTTGCAGAATGGTAGTGATCCACGAGCTTAGCCTTTATTATTACTGTACAACCTAGAGACTAACGTTATAAAACGTTTTCTTCCTAGTTTGCTKTGGTAGATACAATCTACCATGTTTTTATTTCATGTCTTTTCAATGCAATACACAGTAGTTTAAGGCTTTGATTTATTATTGTAGATCTTAAATTTCCATGAAGACAAACCAAAAAGAAATATGTAATTCATAAAGTCTTTAAACTTTGCTGCTGAGGCCTACATGGTTCCAGAATGTTGAGGTGGTATCAAGAAGTGGTCTGGAAACTCTCATGGATTTGAAAGCCAATTAAACACCATGACATCCATGGTTCAAGCCACCCTTCCCTGTGGGGAAGATGATTGGACCCAGAAATCTTATTCTGAAAAGCTTCACTACACATTTATCCTTTTATTTTTTTCCCTGGATACTGATGCTGGACAAACCACTGGAAACAAAACATGAGGGCTGGAGACATTTCATCTCTGGCYTAACAAAGACATCTTAAAGTTAGAGATCACAGCCTAGAATATGGTAGTAAAAATATATAAATGACTGCTGGAAAAGAAACACACACACTGTTGCATGGTTGCAGACATTTGTTGGCAAATAGACTGGTGCAAAGAAATACTTCCACATTCCTTTTTTCCATTACTATTTTAGCTGGTCATGCAACCAGCAAATGTCCTGCAAAAAGAACCCAACTTCATGTTGTTACTTGAATTCACTTATCTCCTCTGGGTGGCCTTTATTTTGAATYTGTATGCACCACAATACTGGCCCAGTTTAAACTCCCTGAGCAATACTGCACAAGAGTTTCTGGCAAGATTAATGGGAAGTGGATTTTTGGAAAACCCTTTAAGCACTTTCTTTGTAAATGGCCAGAGGATACTTAATAGAATAAGAAACATTTCTCCCAAGTCAGCTTTTCTGTGTAGTTTTCACTACTTGAACTTGAATAGAGGCCCAAGATCCTTACATTCCAGAGGTTACATGAGGATTTTGCCTTAGAGTTCACCTTCTGCAAAGGTGAAAAGACTTCAAAAATAATCAATCATAGAATGGTTTGGGTTGGAAGGTATCTGAAACAACATCCAGTTCTAACTTGCTTGCCATGGACAGGGACACCCTTCCACTAGACCAGGTTGCTCAGAGCCCCCAGCCCACGTAGTGTGAACCCTTCCCCAGGGATGGAGCATCCACAGCTTCTCTGGGCAACCTGTACCAGGGCTTCACAGCAAAGAATTTCATCCTAATATCCAATCTAAACCTTCTTTCTCAGTTTGAAGCCAATCCCCTTTGTCCTGTCATGCTATTGTAAACAGTCTCTCCATTAAGAGGTCATACCAAAAATATTTAATTCTTAAGGTTCACTTTCAGGAGTTTCCTTCTTTAAAAAAAAAATTAGAACACATAAAAAGAAATTGGCTCACTTGTAACTATCTCTAAGCAAAAGTATTTTACAAAGTTACTTTGCAATTACATATTGAACTGTCAAGTTGCCAGTTTGCAAGTATTTTAGGAAAATCCATACAATTAAAGTATCCCCATTGAAATGCTAGGTTTTCAATATTTCAGCAAGGACATGCTCACTCTGACATCACCCCTACTTCCTGAATGATCGGGAAAATAAGAAGCAGCATCTCAGCCCCTTCACCTTTATTTTCTTTCCACTCTCCTGAGCCCACAATGGTTTTTCACTTCCATTTAGTGTCTCTTGTAATAGAGAAAAAGCAAAAAAAAAAGTTTAAGTCACAAATATAATTTCCTTCTCCTATTAAGTGTCCCAGAAATACTAACAGTTTTGGGATAGATATTTCTGAGACAGGCAGCACACTTCTGTTGGMAATCCCCTCACTGGGATCAAGAATGGATTGTGAGCACCACAAGTTTCACTAGAGTCACAAATCTCAACAAGAAAGAGCTGCAAACTGCGTCCTTACAGTTTTAACAAAAAGAAAGCATAAATTTCACCTGCAATAGTGCCTGGAAATCAATTTTAGAACATCCCTCCTATTCAGACATATGAAAAACACTTTTACAGGCAAGAAAGAATGGATTGATTTTTAGGCAAAAAACATAGAAATCTGAAGAGGAGCTAGGTACTGGAGGGAATAATGCAGGAGTTGAGAGTCTGATCTCCTGTGGTTTACTGTGATGCAAAACTGATCTGGGATTCCCACACAGACTTCTCTCTTCCAGCACCAGAGGACTGGAACTCTGACACCATCTCTTGACACCACCGAGTGATCAATTAGATATATCACATGGCATAGCTAATTATCTACAGAGCACATCTAACTCATGGAACAGTAAAAAAAAAGCTTTGTTTTTAACTTCCACAGCCTTCCTACATTTAGAAATGTAATGTTGTCAGACTCACTGCCTTCAAAGGAAAATTAGCTATCTTTAGTTTATGTTAAATTCAAGAATGCATTTTATGAACTAATGATGGCTTTTAACAGAAGAAAATAAGCAGGCTCCATATCTTGACAGTAAACTTTCATTTGATCATTTTAGCAGAAAATTCCACTCACTGCACCATGTAACATGATATAATTGTCTCACATGAAATAGCAATGCCAGTTTCTGCTCTGTGGTCCAGGAAGATGAGAATTGGAATTCAGATGCATAATGAGCTTCTCCTACTAAAGAACTTCACAGCCTCCTAAGTTTTATGTCAATATTGTTGTAAATGTGCAAGGGAGACCAGTATTTACTTTAGTCTGACTGCTCACACAACAGGGATTTGTAACTCAGAAGAAAAGTCCATTGGTGAAAACATTAAGGTGAGCTATGGCTTCCAGAGAAAAATAGGTGTCTAATACATTCATGATGTAAACTCCAATTTGGATCATTCTGGAAGACCACAGGGTTCAATAAATTACAAGCTGCACTAGTAATTCATCTTGGCTTGGAGCACCAGTCCCATTACCTCCTGCTAAAGAAAGATTCCTTAAGGCTAACAACATTCTCTTTCTTACCTCCTTCCCTGGTAGCAGAATGTTTACTTACAGGTAGATCATTTTTCACTGGCTTCCAATTTCAGAAATGCACTCAAGGAGCAAAAAAAAACAAAGACTGGATTTTGTCTTAAATGCTTATTCACCCAGCAATCAAATAAGTCATTGGCAAACTATCTCCAAAAGAACCATAGTCAAGAGCAAAATGTTTAAATAGCCAGTCCAGTCATCCTGGCAAGCTTGTATGCATGTTTAAGAATGATGAGTTATCTAGCTGGTTGCTTTGACTAATAAATAAAAAAAAWTAACTCCATTTGCACAAAACTAAATTTGAACTTGTAGTTCAAATTTGTAGTTCACTACTTTCAAGCAAATACCAGATTTTCCGTGGTTGAGAAATACAGATCAGGTCTTGGAAGACTTTCAAGGACTTCAACCCCAAACAAGGTTATTAACTCCCATAAAGCCACAGTTCCATAAGCTGCCTAAGCAGATTCAGGAGTGTTTGGGAGCAGGTGGATCTGCCTTCACCACACACCCACAACATTTCCTTTCCTCTTACAGACACTCCCATCCTGCTACATGGGAACACAGGCCAATAAAAGGGCTGGCCAGGCCAAGATTAAACAATGATTGAGAATATATTTTTGTATTTTGGCCTGGTTCCAAAGCTCACCTACTTAAGGGAAGCAGCATGGATCTGCAGCCACTGCACAGGGGGAAGATGAAAGCATTTCTTGGGCAAGAAGCCCTCAGCTGACACTTGTACTGTTGTTAACTCAGAGACAGCCCAGTGATAGCAGCAACTTGGTCAAAGTGGCATGGGGTTGTGATTATATGACAGGACAATGCTACAGGTAAATGATTGAAACCCTTAAACTCTGCATTCAGTGAGCTGCTCTGCCACAGACACTTCTGAGGGTCAGGTAGGTGATTTTTATCCCTTTATGCAGCAGTGTCCAGTTTCTGARATGATGGCCATCACAGCAAAACTGGCTTACAGACTTTCTCTGTCTCCTTATTTTACCAGGACAGCTGACTGAGACACTTCACTAAGTTATGCAAATGGTCAACATTAAAGGGATGACTCATTTTCCCTAAGCTAATTGCTCACAAGGGTGAACAAAGTAGACAGCATTTAGCTTCTTGAGCAGTGTAAAGAGAACCACACCTGCYGACTCTTAAGGGACAATATGCTGGYTCATGAGCACTTGTATTAGAATATAACTTACAATAAAAATTACATGCTCAGGATTGCTTTCAACACCAGCTCTAGAATTTAAATAAAGATCCCAGGTTACATTCCATTTCTTGACCATCTGATTTCTCATAGATTTTTTTTTTTTGCAAATCATTGTAATCAAAGTCAAGCAGTTACAAAATGGTTATTTGGCTAATTAAAGGAACCAATGCATYTGCTTCCCCATCCCCTCCTCCAAGTCTGTCAGTCCATTTTACATGAGTCTAATCTTCTAGTCACCCTCACATTCTACAAACCTTCCTACCCTGAGTGGTAGCAATTTGAATTCAAACCCAATARCATTTCCCTTTTTATTACTGCCTTCTCTTGTATTACATGTGTTTGCTGCTTTTGTCTTCTTCAAGCTAAAACAAGCCCAGCATTAAGAACAAACACTGCTTCATTGCATACATGTATAATTATGAAAGGTTTTAAACAGTAGCATCTATTTCTGGAGAATGCACAAATCTGACCAAGCTAAGAAGCATCCTGCACCTCTTCTAMAGGATTTGAACTCACTTTAACCCACTTTCCCACCACAACATTTTCAAGCTTCATCACCACAGATTTACTGCAGTATTAGGGAAAGTGAAGTTCCACCACATGCTGGCCATGATGCAGTCACCCATTAAAAAGACTTAGCAAACATGTTCAGAACTGCTTTCCACCAAAAGTTTTTCCTCCTCCCAGTTTTCCTCCTGCATACTCTGAGGAAGTGGATCTATTCAACACCTAGAAATCAAAGTAGCTGCCAAACCTCCCCTGCTCMAAGATCCCCTCTGTGCAAGTGTGCCTGAAGTTGGAATAGCATCCAGCTCCCTCTGGGTGCTGCTCTGACACTCCCCAGCTAAACCCCCTGGGTTGAGACAGGAAAGGAGGCAGAACAGGAAAAAGATAAAACCCCTCTGTCTCTTTTCTGCAATGGGTATAATTAACATTTAATATTTTGCCTACARCTGAGGCAGGGGTAATAAAATATTTGCTTTATTCCCTGAAAACATAATAGTTCTGTATGAAGGCACTCATCATTCACATGTGACCTCTTTCTCAAATCTCCAAACTTAGAGAACACACATTCATCCTCGATCAGATCTAAAAGCAACAGTGAAAAATAATGGCTGAAACTGGAATACTTGAGCAYGTTTAATTGCTTTTTTCTTCCTTCCCCTCAGCTAAAAAACATTTAATTAAACCCTAATAGAAAGCAGAGTAGAACACTTAAACAGGGTTCAGCAGCTGGTTATGCAGCACCACTCTGGCTGGCAACAGGTCATAGCTGTGAGTGTTACCTGAGGATCCAAACCATTTAACTGGAGAAGGTAAAGGGACAAGTAAGCTCTTAAAACATCATCACAAACTCTTGTTTTGGTCTCTAAATAGAACTCCTTTCATCTATGCCTTATCACACTCACATGGAAATGAGTAAAAATTTATATTTAAGCATTACAACGTGTWGGCACATGTACACATTCACCCTCCTGCAGCACATTTTTGGATATCCTACCTTTGTTCTTTATTTCCTTTTCAAACTCCAAAGAGTTATCACCAAAATCTTTATATTGGCTTCAAAACAGAGTAGCTAAAATAACTGAATAAAACCACCTCTTCCATATTAAAATGCAGTTTTAAGCATTTCAGAATCTTCAGATCTTCCACCTTTATTAGGCAGATCAGCATTATGCTTATTAAAGCTTCAGGATGTCTTTGATTTTTCTTGCCTTTTTTCCAAAATGACCAGAATATTTTTCATTGATATGCATTAATTTTCAACATACATTTCATATGTATTGAGCCAAGTTTCTCAAGTTGATTAAACATCAACTAGAGACATCATTTTTGCTGACTTTTGAAGACTCAGACAACCCGCGGTGTTTCCAAGGCAAACATTCAGAATCCAAGAGCACAGGAAGCTGCAGAAGCAGAAGATTGGGTACTGTGGCTTCTTCCATCCCTTCTTTTTAAATTTAGATTATTGRAAAGATCTAAAGGAAGCCATGACACTATAAGAGACACTGCAATGCTTTGAGAGCTTGAGGTTTGCTGAGGAAGGGCAGAGGGGGCAGATATGGTATATCTGGCTTGGAGCTTTATGTTTGGGTTTCTTGGGGTTTTGTTTGTCATTAGCCCCCCGTCCCTTTTTTTTTTTTTTAACTTTGAGTCCTCTGTCCCTATTGCAGATGCTGGCAATAATCCCCACTTCCTATTACAGGTAAACACAGGCACAGAGGAAAGGCTCCTGTCCTTTTCTGGGGACTCCTAAGCAACACCGTGTTTTTGAAGAGTCACGATGCAATAGTCTTAAGTCWCCATGCAAATAAATAATGTATTGCYATGCAYAGAGAGGAAGACAAGTATTCCATTCAGGATGTAGCCTTTTACAACCYCAGTTAATGGCTTTTGGGATCATCATTAGAAGTGCACAAGAGCAGCATTTTGGAAAGATGAAAGCCATTCAGGAATGAGTCGAATCTCACACACCATTTCTTAACAAATTACAAGTCTTGCTGCAAAGAACTATAATGCACCTCCAATTTCAATGACAGGCATAAGGCCTAATGGAAAAAAAAAGAGAAAAAATAAAAAGGCTCTGATAATGGCATTTACTCAGCTTCCCTCAGTACAAGAATATTTTTTCTCTGCTCCAGTCTAAGACATTGAAGTGTCTTTTAGGCTGTTACACACCACACTCATGCACAGGAATCAGAACCAAGGCCACATTTGACTACAGAATACTATAGTATAATCACACAGTTTGTTATTCTTAAATAAATCTCCCAGATAATTGATATGTTCCTTAAAATTTGATGGAGCTTCTTTTCCACCTACATCACTACATTACTCCTTTAAGTCTAGAAATAGACATTTTGCTTTTACAATGGATTGGATTATTACAAATTATTAACTAGAGAGTTTCAATACCATGTTATCAGACAACAGGAGACTAGAAAAGACATCCTGGGTCACCAATTTCCCCCTCTCCTTTTAGAAGCAGTCCAATTACTTTCCTTAATACAGGAAGGGCAAAATTTTACACACAAGAGTTCATTATGACACTCCAATGGTCTTAACAGTTCATAAAGACAGAAAAAAAGAACACCAGTGCAAAATCTTCCACTCCACCCTGCCAGTTTGTCCCTGCCTTTCATTACCTTGTCTATGCATACTGATTTCAGGAGGGCTTTAAAGTGAGTACTCTACTAGATGTTCTCATCTCAGCAACCACTTGCAAAATACAAAGCAAAGGTACATGTTCAGCCCTCAAAACCCTGTCTGCTTTTATGAGTCAAAAATTTACTTCAGAAAATTTACTTCTCAGAGTTAAAAAGATGTCTTCAAAGACAAGATATTTGAAAGCTATTTTCTCATAAATACCCTGGCTTCCATAGAAGTTAATATTTCAGAGGCAGAATGCAATTAGTCATCAACAGCATGTTCTCAGTTGTCTTTAAAATAGGTTCTTTTCTGTGCCACTGCCCCMCAACAAGGGTAGAGGCCATTCTGGATTGCCCAGTGCTTTCCTCTGTAACCAGATTTATACCCTATCCAGTTAAACCCATGTCACCATGAGGGACTGGAGACACCATCCTCCTCTTGCTTCAAACAAAAATAATACCTGAAAGTACATAAGGTCTAGTTTTCCCAAGCCTCAAGTTCATAGAAATATACTTTTACTGATGAGGTGTTTGGCATCAGCCAACTGGCCTCATGTTGATAATACAGATTTATTCTTTTAAAGKTTAATTGACAAAAGATGTTCAGAAAAACACCACAAAATCCTGCTTCAAAAGCTGTAAGACAACAGGCATTATCAGCAGGAATTCTTGTCTATTTATTAACATAAACTCCACAGAGCKTTTTTACACATTTGGAGTTGCTATGCAAGCATTTTGAAGAGTTTAAATGCAGAGGTACCAGGTAATGTTTTCATGATTAAAAGCTTTGTGTCATTTTGAATGCAATATTATGCTTGCAGAGTTTCTACAAATTCCTTTTAAGAAGTTAGTAAGTAAAGCCCATACAATAAGTAATACATACATGGTTGATCTGGTTGAATCAGCAGAATGGTTTGAAAAAAAGACAATGAAATACATTCTCCTCTCAAAATCATGTTTTATACCTGAAGTTTAGTTTCTTTAATTTTGCAAATAACCTATTGAATACCAGAAGCAATCTGAGCTCTGTATTAATGAACAAAGCAGACAGTATAACAGCCTAGATATAAGCTGATAGCAGAGCAACACAATATCGTATATTCTGAACAGTTATTACAAAGYTAGCAGCAAACCTACACATTATACTTGCAAAACTTTTGTGCACATGGTGTTTTATGACCCTGTTTTTAACGTACTTCATCTCTATCTATGAAAATACAAAGCCATTACACTGTTTTACATATGACAAATGTGTACATGAACACAGGTGCACTCACTCTGCATACAGAAATGATCCTTACAGGAGAAAAAGCTGCAAAAACGGGCAAGGCACAAACRAGCTTCAAGTAAGGAAGGATTTCTACCCCTGGGTCAATGACCATTCATTGACACAGAGACAGAAATCCTTTGGGAACAAAGACAGGGGTGAGGCAAAACCACAYCCAGCAAGGGGAAATACAGACAAATCACCATCCTGGTCATTGCCAGGCACCAAAGGGCTGTGTCATACAACAGTGACAAATAATTAAGGGTAGTAACTTTAAACTTGAAGGGCTGATTTCGTGTCACTCACATGACAAACCAGCTACACAAGCATTTGGAAGGGGCAATCAGCTCCACACCAGCAATAAGCCGCCGATATCTGTATCAGGAATTTGTATCCTTTTATTGCCAAAGGATGGTTACTGGCAATTCACTGAGCACCCTGCTAATGAATTCTGCAGAGCAAACTAAATATGCAGAGCACAGTATTCCCTGCTCCCTTTCTGATCAGGCTCAGCACAGACTTGCTCTCTGAGAGGGACTCAGAAGCCTGGATGTGGAAGCAGCAGAGCAGTGCAAAGCCAGAGGTTGCAAATGACCCTACTCTATGTTGTCTACTCCAATTACGATGAAGATGTTGCACATTTACTTCCATTCAATTACTTGTTATTCATTCAAGTGATTCTCAAGAACACTGAGATTTAAATAGCATGCATTCAACTGCACAAATGAAGGTGGGAGATTTTGGTTGATTAACACAGCTCAGCCATTGCTTTCAAGAGACAAATCAGAAAGCAAGATTCCTCAAAAAAAAAAAAAAACCCTGAGTACTTTAGAGCCTGCTTATCCCTAGCACAAGGAAAAAAAGCCAAAAAACCTGACAGGGCACTTAGTGACTGGTGGAAAATTAATTTGGGTCACTCTACAGTACAGTTGCCATGGCAACTGCATGCCAAATGTAGTAGGCATGCTCTTCATCAATGTTAATATAACATCAGCTATTCTCCACGAATTTCTAATCAATGTAAAACAAARCACATTTCATAACTAGAAATATGTTAAAATAAAACTCCTATCACCATACAGCTCCTCTCTGTCAAGGAAGAAATGTCACCACCTCTTTCTTGTGCGTACAGTAATCTGTCACATCATTTTAATTTCTTGAGAAAATTTCCACACCTAAATGTCACAGTAAAATAAGCACATCTGACTAGAAGCAGCGGGGGAAGGGTCAACCTGAAGAAWTTTTTTTTTTTCCTGGATGCATGAATTTAATACCTGTGTTTTTTTACAGTAAAGCTCTGGGCTGAAATCTAAATTCAGTAATACTAGTTTAAACTAAAACAAGTCTACTGGCTTTACACAAGTAAGACAACTTTATCTGACCTCTTTTTCAAGTAATTTACAATCTGACCTCAAAAAGACACACTTTTGACCAGATGTGGTAGGAAGCTAATGCCTGGAGCAAAGAGCAGCTTTTACATATACACACCAAACCTCTTAGCTTCCTTTTTTATTCTGATTATTATTTATTTTTAAGGTGAACCTTTGCTGCTTTAGAGCCTGTTTTAACTCTTAAAACTTAAATGTGGTTGAGCATTTTTAGACTAGACCTTTCTGTCAGCTACAATTGCATCACAGAACCAAAAATGCCTGAGCTGTAAAAAGAAAATAGAAAACGTAGTTTTTTTCCTGGACAGTATAAAAGTGATTTAGTTTTAGATCTTACTCCAAAGATAGTAGAAAGTAGTATATTWATTTATATAAATCTATACAAATAAAGAAATCCTTGATGCTACACAAATCACCACTCAGAAACCAGAGGATATCCCACTCCCCACGAAAAAATAAATCCATTTCCTCATTCCCWCTAACCACATCATACAAATATTCAGACAAACACAAGACTATTTCACTAGCATTTTACTTTTCMCAGTATGTCTACACACCACAGCAGGCTGGTTAAAACAGACTTTTGCAGAAGATTACCATCTTTGAAGCCTCTTATTACACAAACAGAGACACCAGAACCCCATAATGGTGGGCTTGCATGAAAGATTGCAGTGATGATGATGCCTGTTCAGCATTTATGCTACTTCAAAATATCATTGCACTGCAGGCAGCTGYGTCAYTTGGTGGGTCACACAGCCTGAATGYGGTTTTGGGGTCTGGTAGCTTCCTTCAAGACAACTTTATAGAGTACACAGTTGATTGAAWCAAAAAGAGATGAGTTTAAAACAGATCTGCACCTTCTCTTGACTGCCTCAAGCAAAAACCCCARTTTTGAACTGTAAAGTCACCAAATGGCAGGAATTGATGTAGGTACTTAAAACCTGTATCCAAAGTTTTGTATTTGACAGAGCTGCCCCAAACTACAAAGCTGAAATAGGACAAAACTCTATTAGTCTTTGGTGTCGGATCAGGCATCAACACGCCCCCATATTACAGAACAGGTTCAAGGGTTTTAATCTGGATTAAAAAGTGAGAGTCCCAGTAACCATTCCAAGTATGCTATTAAGACACAGGTAAATAAAGTGCTCAGTTCTTTACTTATTTTACAGGAGCTTGAACACCAACACCTCAAAAGGTGTTCATTTCTCAGGTAAAACCATTGATGAACCTATAGTTCCTCCTATATCTTGAGGGCCAGAGCAATTACAGGATTTCTTTTAATTTCCTCCTTTTGAGCAAAGATAGCAAAGCAACTTTTTCAACTTTTCATCTTTTTCAAGTAATTTCATTCTGTAGTAAAGAGAATATTGTCAACAGACTTGTAGAACTTGTCCTAATATTAAAGTTACCAGTGCATTTCAGTGYTAGGTTTTCAAAGCATGGTGGGAAGCAGAATTGTGCTTGGTTTGTTGTATTTTATTCTTATTAAACATGAAGAGTTGAGAAGATTTTGCAGCTTCATTGCATATCTGCCACCATCTAACAGTAGATACATACAGAAGATAGTAAATTTAAAAAACGTTGTATATTAAATATCAAACATACTTAATATATTAAATATATTTGCATTTTAAAATGGTTTAGTTTTCATTTATTTTCCCCCCTTAAAAATACTCATTGTGTCAGTACCCACTTGATAAAGAAAGAACAGACTGCAGACCACTCAGAGCTTGAGGGAGTCAGGATGTTATTCTAAATCCCAATTTCAAACCTAGATTGCCACCCTCTTAAGAAGAAGCAGCCTAAGTGAAACAAATACCCAGGTGAAGACAAAAACCTAAGGTAGAAAAATAAAGAGTAAAAACAAATTATATAAGCAATTTCTAGTGAAACAGATGCCAAGTGGTCATGGCTGGTATACTGCACTTAGATTTTGAATTATTTGAATGACCATTCAGATGAAAAAAAAAGATATTTTCCACAATGATATTATTTTCCAAGTAGATAGCTTTCAAGGCTGTTTAATTATTTCATAACCACAATAGTTTGGCTTTTTAGGTTAAGCAAATAATGCTTTGAGCACAGAGGAGTTGAGAACAAACAGTTTCAATTCGATGAATTCTTTATCAGCATGAGAATTTTCTAAATGTACAAAATGATGCTATTCCYTGAACCTGTCATTATGGACCCTTAAAAGAAAAACCACCAGAAGAGTTTAAAGTTTCAGTTCTGGATTCTCTAATAATTCTCTGACAAATCCTTATCCAGTCCTTGTTTTATGGCTAGGAGATGCATACCCAAGTACTTTAAGTTATGTGTTTGCCACATATGGAGCTACAAACAAACAGCTAACAAATCCAGATTCATGGTTTAGCTGGCAAGAATAATGATCTCAAAAACAAAAAGGCCCTTTTCTTTCCACAGAACAGTTTTTAGTATTCAGATTTAAAATTCAATTAGCTAACCCATCTGACTGGAAATCATTCCCAGGCAGTATTGCTGTCCTATCCCCTAAATAACCAAAATCCTATGCTCTTCATTGGAGGTGCTTTCCAAATCCTCTTTGTTGAAGCTGCTACGTTTCCCCACTGAAGCACTGAGGAGCTGAAATTAAATTCAAGTCCTCCATGGCAACAGCATAATTTGAGACTATGTCTGTCATATTGTATGTGAASCTCCTTACAATTAAGCAATTTATGTAAGAGACCCAGGAAGGATGTTGCACTCTAAGTTAACAGGCACCTTCAGACAAGGAAGGAAAAAAAAAAAGTCTTGAAATCCTATCAAGTTTTAGYCTTGGCACTAGTGAATACTTCAGCATCTGAGGTGAGTCAGATTAGGACCAGAAGCACAACATAAGGCAGTGAGGGAACATGAGCATTAGAAATTCAAGCTTTCAGAGACTTCTGCCATATGCAGGGTTTGAGGCASTTGAAAAGAATTTGATGGCCTAAATTTGAGTTGCAGGCAAAGATATTAAAACCCCTAACAAATATCTTACAGTTTTCAATGAAATGAAGAGTTTCTCTGTACTTCAGAGACTCACAGAGAGTGAATGTCAGTATTTCAGAGATGTGAAAATAAGCATAGCATACCTTATATAGTGCTCACTAATTTGGTCAGAGGGGATATTCAGGCTGCCTTGAAAAATAATTGCTACAATCAAGAGGTTACAACTGGAGGCAGCATGTATTTGTGAACAAATCTCTTTTAGTAGTTCAGGAACTTGTTTTGAAGTTTTCTTTTGAAAACTTTGGAAGGAAGAAAAATCCAAACCTGACTGACATCTGGCCCAAGTGTTAAGCAGTACATTCAATATCTTAGGACGAGTTTAGCATATGCAATGTATCCCATCACTAAGTTACAGCTTCTTTCTGATTAAAGTGAATAAATCAAACAGCAAAGTTCTGCCACAAATCAAGTGCAAGACTTGTAGCTYAACTGGCATTGATTTGATTTAAGCAGTGGAAAAGGTGACATGCAAAGCCTTAGAAACATCAAGATGCTTCATGTTCCATCCAATTTGCTTAATACAGTACTTTAAGCTCTACATGACATAAGAAAACTTTACTCTGCTCAGCACAGTGTCTTTTCCATGTTGTCTTACATTTTGGGGGAACAAGTGCTTAAACTGGGAACTGAGTGAGTGATCTGGTAGGGCCTTATTTACCCAATGSCAGGGCAGCTGTCAGTAGCTCATGCCACCCCTTGGTTCCAGCTGGAACTTCCATAGCCAATGCCACCTCTACAGTCACTAGCTGAAAACAACATTTTATGTTCCTCACCAGCAGCAGTCCCCAAAACATCAAGATCCTGCACTGCATCACTTACTTATTCAGACAACTAGCTTGAAAACTTAAAGAATGAATGTGTTCATTGTATTTACATAATTAGTGACCTTATTAACTTGGCCCTTCAGACATTAAATCCTTATCTTTACWCTTCTTTCCCAATTCATTGCATAAACTACTTAGCATAATTATAGTTCAGCACAGTTGTAAAATCCTGACTCCACTGTAGTTCAAGGCCTGCTGGCACACAGATTATGGGTTTCCATTTCAGAGCAAAAARACCTGATGATAAAAAGCTAACCTGGACTGACACCTGCCAAGAGAGATACCTGACTTTGAATCCCAGTTCAGATAAACAACCATTCTTTTTAAACAAAACGTTTACACCACATGAATTGGGGTAGCACATTTTCTCCCCCATCATTTAAATTATAACACTACTATACTAATGATATATATAAATACAGATCACAGATCCTAAACTCCACATGAAGGCAACCATAAAAGATACCACTACATACACAAGACATCAATAATAATAAAATACAAAAAAAAGACTGTCAGGCTCCTATTAAACAAGCAATGCCAGTTGTTGGCATATTAAGAATTTATACCTATTATTATTATACCTATTCAAGAGATACAGAAAACAGAATGCTCTAGGTACTTTGTGATCAGAAAACCCAACACAAACCTGCCTCAGTTTCACATTGGCATACTCTCTTGAATTTTACAGCTACAAGAAACTGAGGAAATAAAGAGAGCACATTTGTTCAACACGTGACAAGGGATTATATATAAATATATGTACACAGGAAGTATTTAAAAAACAAAGGACACTACCCTGGCTTACAATACCAGCCACAGCTAAAAAACTTGGACACAATTTAGGGAGGTCATGAAAGACAACTGGGCCAAAAAGCTTCAAATCAAATAAGTGCAACAATACATTTAAAGTGGGTTTATCAAGGACGTTTAACAAAATGAATATAATAGTCATTAACAGAAGAATTCTGATCAATGTAAGTGATATCGAGAACATATAACAAACAAAATTCTTTCAGTTGTGTTCTTCATATTAAAGCATGTTATTATCAAAGGTCTTTAAAATGCTTAAGACTRAAATCTTACTGGTTTTTCCACTATTTACACAACTATAAGACAGATCAGCTGCACAGACTGCCTTAAGAGCTCATTAATAAGCAGGAAATGAAAAAAAAAGAAAAGATTTATTGAAATGTCATATTACTGAAAGGACTACAGGTAAATTTTCACAGCAGACAATTTCAGTCTCACTAGATAATAAGCCAGGCCATTTCAAGAAGTTAAATCTACACACATTTGTAACACACCTTCTCTGCACAGCTACTGTGTGTAGTGGTCTCAGTTAGAAGAGTTTGAGAAAGCATTCATGGACTTGAAAAGCAGGAACAAAAGTGATTAACTTTAGAAAGAACAACAGCAATTCCAGAAAACACCCTGAAAACAACTCTTCATGCCCACACCTGAATCYTATTTTCATAATAAAACATAGGTCTGCTCACATTAGAAGGTTTACTGGGTGGTGCCAGTGACACCAAAACCCACCATGCAATGTAGAAATGGCAGGTCCAGCTACCTTAAAGTTTGTGTTTCAGATCTGGGGGATGCTTTTSAGGTACCTCTTCCAGTAATCCCTGCACACAGGTCCCCAGGAACCACAAAGCACATTCCTCTGAATTAGACTGATAACTCCGGTCCGAGGTTGCCTCTAACATGTCACAGGAGCAAACATCCAGTCCACTGGATGACTCTGAGTTTTGTCAAAGATTTTAAGAGGTTAAATCACCAAACCTGTATGCTCTACATGCAGGGTCATCAGCTCTGACTGCCCTGCTCTCCACACTGCCTGGGAATGGTGGCATGGCCCAATAAATGAGGGTTTTGGACTCAGCCAGCTTCTGCAGAGTGACAGAAACCCATTTATGCCTGCACGTATTACAAATCTGCATTAGGGAAATGGCCAAGTCATGCATTTTCATCCTTACCAGCAAAAATTGTTTCATTTCTGCTTCACTCACTAAGAAGCTGGATTGGTATTATTTGCTCACTGGATTACAAAATAATCAGGGGATATGATTGTTATGTTTGGTACCATAAATCCTAAACATACAAATTATCAGAACTTTCAGATGATCTTTATGTTTACAATATGCTACAAATAATGCAACTTTACAGTAATAGCACCAAATTGAATAGTGTCAAAACCAGCAGGTATAGCACTCCAGCTACAAAAATGCACAAGCCTTAAGAGRAAAAAGGGAAAATTATTTGAAAGAAAATTTGAAATAGTACTTCAGCAATTGTTGATTTTTCATATTTAAATACATTACTTTTTCTGGAAATAACTTTGTGCTGATATACAACAAGCTCCTGTTTAATCTGCAAGATAAATATGCTAGTTTAATACAYTCATAAAGCAGAAATAAGCAAGTGTACTGTAAATACATATTTATAAGCACACAGGAGGCAGTTTATGCCMCTGCAAACTGCATTTATCTGCTGACTCAAATGCTTTGCTTGCTGAGTGGAACATAACTGCATTGCACAGGTTGCACTATCAGTGTAACATTGTAAGTTGAGCTAAGAAAGCCTTTTCCGATCAAAGAGCCTGCAAATACCATTGGCACTTGTTGCTGAGAGCAGAGCAGATCAGTCACATGTGRCTAAGTCTGAATAAGATGGGAGATGAAGCAAAACAAAAACCTGCTTATAGCATATTAACAGAATGTGATTCCTCAGGTGTTTACAAAAGGTAACAATCTGTACAGAAGTGAAAACCTTTTATSCAGAAATTCAGCTCATGATGACACAGGATTAAGAGCTGCTCTATTTGCTTCAACATATCACCAATGTACAAGAAAGTGTTGCTGAAGAATGCCTTGATTTGCCTGACCAGACAGTTATGGTTTTAAATTTCTATATTCGGTCCCTCAGAAATTTTGGTTTGTTTCCATTCAGAAAACAAGTCTATTAAAATACAAGCCAATAGCAAACACACTCCATTTACAAAACTAGAGCCTAATTCTATATTCTCTAGACAAAAAAAATACCATCTCCCATTTATTTTTCAGTTTAAACTTCGGGACCAAGAGCTGTTTTTGCAGCTCATATCTGGTAAAATAACTTCCAAACCACCAACCTCAGATTTACCTTTCTTCCACATGCTGACTCAAACTTTCATACAAAATACAGGCCTGTAATTAAAGTCCTCTTATTCACAGGCTATTAAAATTTAACACAAAATATTCAGAGTCTATTGTMAATTCTGGAACCACTAGGACTACAGAAATCTCACCAAGTTTGAGAACCTTTGAGAAATCCCTGAGACAAGGATTTCCGACATAATTCAATAGAGCTATAATGCAACAATTCAATATCTTTTTGTTTTTAAATGTCTCCTTCAAGTTTAGCTGCTCATAAAATGTCCCAGAGTTTCCACATCCTTCAGTTTTCACACCTTTTGGTTTCAAATACCTTTGGAGGTAAATAAGCTTTGGAGCTTCCCCCCCAGTTTTGCATTCCTTTCTTTTCTTCTTGATATAATATCCTGAGAAGTATTATCAGCAGACACTCCCAAATCTCACTGAAAAAAAAGGCTTATTAACTAGCATCTACTACTGGTCTGATATTGATATTGTAGGCAACAGAGGTTTCCAAAATAACCTAAAAACTGTACCCATGTCAGCTGGGCGATGCAAATGGAACATGCTGTCACTTGTTTATGCATGTGCTACATCCCTCCTCTCTGCCCAACACTTAGATCCTAAATGCTTTCAAGGTATAAACAACAAAATGCTCCAGTTTCACACTTGCTGCCAGAGCAAACCCAGTTTCTTCTATGCAGTTCCTGCCACCACAACATGCTTTCTATCTCACCACACCAAGAGAATGCCCCTGCACAAATCCCTGCTACTCATATCTATTTCTACCAACCCATACCAGGAAAGAGAGGAGGAAGATAATAAGGAAAATCAAACCAACAAAACTTTTTCAAGAGAAAGACTTTCATAGATTAGGGCTGCCCAATTGAAACAGTGCTAACCACAGCAGGACATTGCATAAAACTATAAAGTCACACTCAAAATAACAAAGTGATCAAACTACATCACACAGTTCAGTTTCCCCCAATGCAAACACACAGGGCCCTTGAATGAAACAGAAGAAAGACAAAACAAGAGATAATTCTTCACTCAGTCCACAGTTAAGGTGTGAGTGAGCCAGCTTGTTTCAAAAATGGATTAGAAAATTAAATGGAATAAAAACTCAGCAACCAAAATCAGATACCACTTGTCACTCAGGAATCTATGAGCCACAAACACTTCAAATACCCTAGAGCAGTCTTGCTTCATGCTTACCTGCACTGATGCTCTTTCTGGAGCTGCCCAGGAATAGGTGCCAGGCAGAAGAGACTCAGAAGCCACCACAGGATTGCATCAGTTATTATTTTAGTTTTTTTCCCAACCCACCACAGGATCATGTGGGGATCACCAATTGTTGTCATCATATTGCAAAAGTTCTATACTTTCTCACTGATTGTTCATAGGCAGCTCCTCACAGCACTGACTCTTCTTCACAGCACAGACAAACTCTAACTCTCTTCACAGCACAACAAACTCTCTTCTCAACTAGCTAACTTACTCTTTTGTAGCACAAAAAGCTAACTCACTCTTTTGTCTTATTGGACACAGCTGTGCCCTATTAAGAGCAGGCCTGTTCTTAATCTTTGGTGATTAGTACAGCTGCAACTCTTCAGGTGTGAGAGTGAGCAGTGTTTCTTATGTCAATTATTCCTCTTAAAGCCATACCCAGGTGTTTATAAAACACCTGATACCTTCCTTAAAAACCACTGGTGTCCTCACACCTGGGAAAATTATGTGGCTCTAAGTTTAAACAYTAWAAAAGAGTATTTTGCACATCCCCASCTGAAAYKTATCTAMTSMTGAGCCAGCTACAGCTGATATGAAATTGCCTCTCAAGCACTGGGATGAACCAGAGGAAAAGAAGAGAATACAGAATAATTTCCTTGGTGTTTTATCTTAGCCATCCCTTAAGTTTCATAAACAGGTAGTACTGCAAGTTCCCACACATTGTGCTATATCTAGAAGAGAGGAATGGGAAATAAAAAAAAAATCTACTCCAATTGTTGACAATACACATAAACTATGATATACAGGCGATGATTTAATGATTTTTTGTGGGAACTAGAGGAGCTAGGTAGAGAAACTGACAAATGAAACTGGTTACTACAGAAGACTTGCCCTAAACCTTTACCTTACAACACATGAAAACTGTATTTAACCTCTGAGATTAGAAGGCAATTTTAAGGTAGTTTTTATGTTGGGGTTCTTTGTTCTGTTGGGCTTGGCTTTTAGGGTTTTTTCCCCTGTGTCTGTCTGACTTGTTATTTTGGAAAAAAAACCAACCAAACCAAAAACCCTAAAAAATAACCATGTCTCCAAAAGCGTTTCCACTACTAAAGGTTCAAAGCTTCCAACAGACATACTTTAGGTTGCCTCAAAAAACAAAATGCAGATAGTTCAAATAATCATCTAATTCACAAGCTAATAACAGACMAACAAATTCTCTAGGAAGGAGGAGAAGTAATGGTCCAGTTTTCAAATTTTAATGCCTGAATATCTTAACCCTCTCATAGATTAAGTTGTAATGATCTTGAGTAAAGCAGCATTCTGGCATTTTTTAAACCAAAACCAGATGCATTTACATGCTGAATCAGACCTTTATAAATTCAAACCTGTCCAAGATTCCCCACAATGAGCACATATGAAAACCCAGAACCTGCTACATTTCAAGCTCCTGGCACACTTTTTATTGCAAATGAAACAGATTCCAAGTTTTGTTCTCCAGGAGAATAGGAATTTGAACGCATCAGCTCAGAGCTTCACTATCTGAGATGATTTAGTTTTGTAGAACTGGCATAAAGAACAAAACCTTACGCTTCCTTTCTGTCAAAACACATTAATATTAAGACAGAGCTCCAAAAGACTTGGAAAATTGACACTTTGTAAAAGATGCTATCAGGTTTCACACAAGGGTAGATTAAAAGAATAACAGTAGGACTGAGCCAAACAAATCTATCTCTACAGTGCTTGTTTCAAAGCTACTCAATAGAAATTAAAACCACATTTCACTCTTCCAGTCACATTCCACAAAGGCAGGTATATCCAAACTCAGAAATCACCACCTCTCTTTAAAGCCATCGTTGGCTACCTAAAATTGCTCGCCTTGATTAAATTGCATCAACATCAGCAACCCCAGCAAACAAAGCTAATGACAAATCAAAGGCAGTTAATCATACACAGTATTTTCTTGAACTTGTATCTTTTCAGGGTTTACATTTGCACTCACCCTAGGGCAAAGCCACATCACTGTCTCATGAGGGTGACTTTCCATCCTCTGTGCACTGGAACCCCCTCACACTTGAGGGAATCAAGGAAGAGCAGCAGCCTACACAAACTTTGCCAAAACTCAGTTTTATCAGCAAGTGAGGACTTTAAGTTACCAACCCAAAGCCAGGGTGTGAGTGAAATGTCCCCGCCCCACACCTCAAAGATTGCAGCCCACCTCTGGAGGAAAAGGGAAAGGAAAGAGGGTAAGGGTGCAGGCACAGACAAAGCCAAGGTCCTGCACACACTTTGCTTTCCATGTGTTTTGTTTGCTGCTCCCTGACCCTGCCAGGCCCAAAACTGGAACTAGCTGATGTGCACATAAATTAATTCAATATTTTTTTCCAGATTAATTTTGGGCAAACAGGTAATTACAAGGAGCTAGAATTCAGAATAGTGTGCTATTACATCTGTGTTATCAGTTCAGAGATTTGATGAGGCATCCATTAAGGGCATGCTATTTATCAGATTAAAAAGACAGCATCCAAGGCTTGTGAAMCAAAAAGAAATCAAAAGTAACACTCACATTTGTGGGGGTTGCAACCATATTTGTTAAGGAAAAAGATACAAATGGTAAAAAAGGGATAAATGCTATCAAGACCAGGTACCTRTGCAGTTTTTAATCAGAGGTATTCCTGTCTCATTTAAAAGAAAAAAAAAAAAAAAGGAAAAACTTATATATAACATCCAGACAGTACCACATTTTACTTTAGCATAACAAAGCAGTAACAGTAGAGCCCTGAAAACAACTCAAGACCTGAATTCAGAAAACACTATTTATGAGAGAGATATTCTGACAAAAAACAGAATAATATTCTGTCACAGCATATGCCACAGTCAAGAAGGCCACAATGCAGTATCACCATGCAATTYCAGAAGATTTTAAGAATTTCCCCATACAGAGAARCACCATACCTCACCAGAAGGCTTCAGGTGTCTGCCCATACACAGMAACATCATTCCACATCAAAAGGCTGCAAACATCTACTTGCCTGCTCTTTAGCCCAAACTTTTATCCCCTCCTGTTGATGCATTGCACCTGTGTGCCCTCTGTGCCCATTGGTCAGTGCCCCTGGGCACTCCTTGTCTCTGCTGTCACCTGCTGCTCACAGCTGTAGCCAATTCAGGATGGGGCTCAGCCACAGCCCCACTCCCAATTACCACAAACTGTGGTAAACCTACAATAGTCCATGTTAATGTGCTAAAACATTGTCCACACTATTGCATTAAAAAAAATTCTTGTCTCAAAACTAAAAACCAATATGAATTTTAGCAGCAGAAAACAATAAAAAGAGCTATAACATCTGTAAGTTATTTTAATATTTAAATTAGAGATGAGAAATTTAYTGTAAAGTTCTTTGTAGGGAAAATTAACTGAGGTTTTGATGCTCTATGTTGAAAAAAGACTTCAACAAGGTGGGTTGGGTTAGTTAGGCTCTTAGTAATTTCCAACAGAGAGAAATTCAGCAGATGACTGTAATGCTGGACTTTTGAGGTAATTTCCCTGTATGACTAGAACAAGACACAATGCTAATAGAGCCAGTGGACCAGATAGGACAAGATTTACCTATTTTCCTACTGCATGAAAGTTACAGGACCATCTCTACCTAAKCACTTCACAATATAATACAATAATTAAGATTTTTATCACTGAAACTACCCCCTTTGTCTCCCTTAATTCAGCCCCTTGTTGTATATAAATAATATTGTCTTCTTTCATACATGAAAAAATAAGGCACGGGGGAAAAGATTCCTCTAAATCCAAACGTAGCAAAGAAGTGCAACACAAACATTTTGAAGAAGCTGGAGTCCAGATCTGGATTGTCCAAACATAGCTTTGTATATTATTGCAGATTAACACCCCAGAATACTAATACTGACAGTGTTCTGACACTGTAAGGGTAAGATAAACACACAAACACCCTCCCCAGCACAGCAACTTTTGCATATGGAAAACAAATTAAAGTATGACAATATTTTCTCGAGAGGCAAGGCTTTGTAATCGTGGGTGCCATGCACAATGCAGAGTGTAACATCTTGCAGAATGTAAGGGTGTTTGTTGCACAGCAATTTCAGCTCTGCTGCCAGCTCGATTATCACCATTCCGTGCTGGCAAGTGCAGCTCTTTCTCCATGAGAATATCTCAGAGCAGATTTCATTGTTGCTAGGGAGCTGCACAGCTCGAGGGCCCTGAAGGAAGAACAAATGCTCCAAATTGGTGGTACCCAATCAACAGTCAATCTGTTTAAGGTCCATTACTTCTCATTACCTTTTAACCATTATTTACTTTCTATTAGTTCAGACAGGATGATTCTAAAAAGGATGGCTGAAAAGGACCAACTCAATAGACACTTTTTCAAGCCAGTCCTCATTATTTTTTGTATAATTACACCATCCATCAAAAGATAAATACAATCTCCAGTCCAAACTGGCATTGTGTCTAACTTTGCACCACCTACTTATGGACATATTTGGAATGTGATGATGGGAAGGACATGAMCTTTTTCATACACAGCTCTCAGTATTAATTCACTGTTCAGGACATTCAAACTATAAAGCCAAGGACTGCAAAACTGAGTCTTTTACAGGATAATCCTAATGAAAATTCAGGACAGGATTTTTAGTGTAATGTTTTGATAATGGATTAAATTACTGAGAGAAGGACTTTTCTACATTTGTACCACCTGAAAGAGATGAGCAGAGTGTTTCTTAAGGGATAAAGACTTCATGATTCTGATTTCCAGTGCAGAGCTCTGTCATATTAAAGAGAACCGTATAAGGCTACAAACAGTTGCCTGAACCTCATGCCCAAATTCACAACTCCTGGGTGTCTTTGCCACCTGTGTAATTAATAYATGCACTTTTTTGGTTTGGTTGGAATGACTATACCATTGTAGCAGCCTATCACTTGTGCTGAAAGGTGGATTTCAGAGTTAGCCAAGTTTGTCCTTTCACACAGAGTGAAGAATAGGACTGAGGAAGGAAGGGGGATCAATCATGTTCCTATTACAGACTCCTTAGGAGACTGGCTGGAAGATACAATTCCAAACACTGATCTCTCACATTCAACCTACCTCACTGTGGTCAATATCAGCCATCATTAGTCAGTGAAGTTCCAGGGAAGAGAGAGATTTCTTCYCAAAAACACCTCTTAATCTTTGCATGGAAGGAAAAAACAAAGTAATCCAGGATTAAAACCCAGGCTGCCCATRTGTCTTATTTACAGGCAACTTCATTTGTTTTTGCAGCAGATCCTTTTTAAATGGTTGATGAAACTCATTTGTCCTGACATCGATGGGATCTGGGATAAGAGGTGTCTCAGCTATTGGTAGATCAAATTGTTAGTTCTGTATTCTGCAAAACCCCCTCCAACTTCATTCTGAACTTCTCAAACCCCTAATACCTTTCAATTTGAAGTTTACTCTCAACTTATATTTTCCATGAGAATTTTTAGACACTTGGAATTCATCCTCAACAAATGAGCTGCATTTTTTGTCTGTCTGATTCAAATGTACTTTATGTAATAGTTAGCCATTAATGCCTCATTATCTGCTTTTGTTCTTACTTTCTTATAATATAACMCTTCCATTGCTGAAATGTTATGAATATTTTAGTGCCTAATTGTATGTGTGTTTTCATTTATTGGTATCACTTTCTGAAGGTGTTACTGGAATTGTGCTCTTCGTGCCGCGGTATTCTCGGCACAAGTAACTTTGCACGGAACCTCTTTGCAGTGCATTAAAATCTTTAACAAAGATGAAGTCATTTTCAKACAYATGACTTCAAAGAATTTCTTTTTAWCCTTTGTCCCTCTCTTCACAAATCATCYCCTGCAAAAATTCCCACTTCAAAATTTTCACCTGTCTTTCACCAGTGTAAAAGTGCATTAAATTCAATCTACTTCCCTTTCAGTAAACCTGGCTAGTGCCCCAAGGAATTTGAAGTTTTACTTCAAGGCACATGCACATAAACACAGAAGAGAACTCCAGACCGATTAAGTGTTGCCCTGTGTGTTTATACACCTTGTAARATTTGAGCAGCAAATGCCAAACACAAATTCAGAATGCCATTAACCCATTCGCTGCTCCAGTAGTATGATCCTAATAAAAGTTTGCTCTTGTTTGAATTCACAGCTGCTGGTTGATAATCTAAGTGACATAGAAGAGCCAAGGGAGTGTGAATTGATCCGACTGCAGTGCAACTACACAGATTTTGCATAGTACTCAGCAAATTATTTTCAACATGAAAAATACTTTAAACATAAGCAGATTTAGGAATTGCTCTGCAGAAAGCCATCTCTTTTATTTATGACAAAGAGTCTGCAGATTCCAGCTTTTTCATTCCCTCTGTCAATGCAACACATGAGTTATCTGCTGTCACTGTGAGTGCTCACCAATTAATCTTCAGCTGCAGCCCTCTTCTAGAACATGTCACTGCTGTGATTTKGTTTCCCTCAGATGGCTTTCCTGTTATTATGCTCTCACATTTGGATTTGTATCTTAATTACRTGTTAATATTTCTCTACAAGGAAGGGGGTGAATCAATCTCATGAATTAATAGTGAACAGAGTGATAATCCAGGAAGGATAATGCATTGATAGAAGTGCTCTCATGGGATGTATTCTACAAGATTGAAAACAACAGCTCACAAAGAAGTGCACTGATTAGAAGTGATTGAAGGGGCATGAAAGTTGAGGATGGGCAGAACAGACCAAAGACAGYAAAGTTTACTTAAAGTGAAAGAAGAAGAATATTAACTTAGATTATTAATACAGTTATACTAATTCATATGGGATTTTGAAAAAGTTAAAGTGAAGTCATTAAAACATATTTWAATTATTTAACAATAATTATAGATGCATCTTTTTCCAGAGTCCTTTTCATTTACCTTGCCATATACCAGAGGTGATGGAAAGGACCACTCCCAATGACTTGCAATTACATAAGAAAGCTTTTCCAAAATTTGATGTATGCTACTAAAGAACTTCCTTTCTGCTTTCCAGCCAGTAGTAACCATATTCAGGGCTAAACTGAACTGCCAAGTGGTCAGAAAAAAAATAGTAGGGGGAACAAAAAATAAAAGAGAATAAGCATGACACAGGCCAAAATCTATATACTCATGATAAAATTTTCCTCTAATTGGAAACATGTAGATAAAATTYCATTTAAAATAGACTTGAACAAAAGAGTCAAACTAGAAAAAGAAACTTTGCCTAAACACTGTTCTATTTTCGTAGTTTTTTTTTTATTATTGTTGAGAGAACCATGAAGGTTTTTATCTCAACTTTTTTTCTTTCAGATCAAAACTTCTCAGCATTGTTTTGCCTTTTCTTTCCATAAAAGGCCAAGATTGTCCTAGAAGCTTCGGTAAATTAAGGAGGAACTGGCAGATGGTTTGTGAATACAAGCAGTTTTGAAAAACAAGCTTCATTGAAAATTTACTTTCAAGAAACTGCTCCCAACTCCAATTAATCTCCTGTGAGAAATAAGGAGATAATGCTTTTGTGCTTTTTATTCCAAATATGGCTTATAAAAGAGACAGAGAGAAAAAAAAAATACTGGGAACCAAGCACTGTAAATAAAAAGTGTATCTCCTAGGTAAAAAGTGAAAATGTATTTGTAAAGAAATCTGAAAATATTCCACAATCATTAGGGGGGGAAATAAAAAAAAATGAAATGGGAACAAAATGTGTAATGGAAGACAGTGAATACTSTCATTAGGGCTGCAAGTCTGTTATTATACGTGCTTAGAATTAGCTCTGAATAACTAGAGATGAGGCAACAGTAGGAATTTCAGCTTGTGCTGGGATCCAAATTTGGTTTAGATATCTGATATTTCCACACTGTTTAATCAGAATCTGTTACACGAGGGTAGACTTAGTTTTGTTTCCTATGATCATTCCATTCAGATTTAAAGAGAATTTATCTGACTTTAATCTCCTCCTCCATTTAAATAGTAATCATTTTCTGTATCTAAACCATGTAAGAGCATCCAAAGCACAGACATTGTGATTTCCATAAAGAGATTTTCAGATTTTAGCTAGAAATTCAGCAATCAAAGCTAGAATTTTCTTCTCTGGCACTGGTATCATGTTTCTAGTTACTTATTCCTGATACAGAAATATTTTTTTTCAATAATGAGCTTGCTATTGATGTACTYTCTTCTCAGTATTTGCATTTTTTAAAACAATAATGAATTAGAGCAGCAAAAGCAAAAAAGATTACTTTTATCTGTTAATTGTACTTGCTGTAGCTTGAGTTTATGAAGGGGCATCAAAAGACCATCTGAAAACTTTCAGTTCAAATCTCTCCCAGTTGCAGCTTACTTTGCCCATKTCCATTATTTAAAATCTGCATCATTAAACCTCTAGCACATAAAATAAACATACAATTTTAAAGATGTTTAGAATGAGATATCATGTCTGTGCACTCTCATTTAATTTCACACTTTGAAATAGTTCCACAGTCCTTTCCAGAATGAAAGTATCACATGTTTTCACTGGAGAGATATATAGTAAGACCATTAAAGAGTTTTTAAATAATTAAAACTTTCATATATCTTAAAATCCTCCTCATTTTTTTTCTTTTAAATCAAATAATGATGACTCAGCTTTTAATATATTATTCCTTCATGAAATTATAGAAGATCGACAACAAAGTCCCTTAACAAAAAAATGAGGGATCCAAAGAAGAGGTCTGAACATGGACTAAAAGGTTCCTCATGTGTGCAATATGTTTTCTGAAAGGCTGACAAATGAGAATTTTTTAAATAGGCTATTTATATTTCTGGGTATTGACGTTTTTGTTACTATTCTCAGTACAACATACTAAGCTCAGAATATTGCCCAGTAAACAAGGAGTTGATGAAAAAACAGAATTCAATTATATTCCTCTAGTATCAGCAGGGAAGAAGAAATGCATGTTGAAAGTATCTAAAGTTAGTACCAGAGGGAAGATAAAAGCACAAAGAACTRTGAAAAATGATCAACCTTACATCAACAGAACATTGTTAAATAGSTGTTGGGCTCCAAAGACCTCATGATCATTCACTGTTTCTTTCAAAAAAGAAAAGTCTGGACTCTCATTTAAATTAGGTATGTCTGCAGGAAACTTAAGAAGTCATCAGAGACTTCTCATCATCATCATAATCATCTGCAGCTCAGCTACTGAGTTGCATAAAGAACAACATCCCATTTCCAAAGTTTTCAGCCTTTTTTTTTAATTTTATTTTATTATTCAGTTATTTTTAATTTGTTTTGGTGACCAGCTTCATTATGTCCCTTAAGAGTTACTTGGGCTCAGAATCTAAAGTTCCTATCTCAATTATAAATAGGAAGTTTCAATTAAGCATATTCTAGAATTATTTTAATGATGCCAGCAAAGAGTTTTTTTGTCTCGTTTTCCCCTCATTCTCAATTCATTTATATGCTGTCTAATACTTTTGCTTAGAGTACTTACACTTTATGTGTACTGAAGATTTCTKACACTTTTTAAAAGTGTTTCCATCTACCACAAGGCTCCACTTAATGCTGTGGTCAGTAATGGCATATATTTCACGTGATTATTAATTGATGGAAAGACCATATAAGMTTGGATTTTCCAAGATTTTTGCAATAGATTCTGCAGTGTAGCTTTAATAGTTTTATCCACTCTCCAAATTCACTGAGATTTGGGTGGAATAAAGAAAAACACAAAAGGGCCAATCCACATGACTTTTTCTTTCTCTCCCCCTTTTCTCCCACTGGAGCCATGCATCCACCAGAGGGCAATGCTGCCGCTGAGAAGCAGCTGATCCCTAAAAATTCACAACTTCACTTCATTAAAGCACTTAGAGAAATTGCATGAGTAACCAGAGACAGAGAAATCCTGATCCAGCAGTACATTAGACTGATTTTTGAATGGGGAAAAGGGAACTGAYGGACAGGATCTTGCCCAGAATAAAGGAATAAAGCTGCGAGACAGAGTGGAAATTGGACAGAAGAAAACACATCTTACCCTAAAATTTTTTACCTTTGTTGATAATAGAGATTATTATATTTGAGAGGAGAGTACCAATTCAAATTCTGGCAGCTTACCATGACTCCATATATCAGTGGGATGTGAAACTTCCCCATCTTGCTCAGCTTTGGTTGCTTCACTCTACTTCGTATCAACAATGTCCAAAAATGTCATTGCTGCCTGCCAGAGCAGCTACAAATTAGTTGATAGTCTTAATATGGATTTTATTTAGAGTCAGAGTGATAAAAATTTGCAGCCTCAAGCTGGCAGCCCTCTTGGCAGCTGTGAATGCACCTGATAAATACAGGAAGCAACTCACCTCCATAAATACAGAAATTGTTCAAGCTTGCAGGAATCATGGCAAAAGRTGAAGCACTCAAGCTACAGCAGCTACAGCAGCACTAGAAACCTTCCATTAAAAACCCAGAAAACTCAAAAGAGAATCAGGGGCTCTCATTTAACTTCTCCACACTTCCAGGACAGCAGCTTTGAAAGGCCAGAGTTAAATCCCAACCTGACAGGCTGACACTGCTTTGTCAGTAGAACAGTATTGACTGCAGTGGTTTGCAATCAGGTGTGAAAGTGCTAACGGCAGTTTTCATCACAGCTCAGCTCCTCAGACTTTAAAAACCTTACAGTTCTCTCCTCTACTAAAAAAAAAAGAGAAGAAACATTCACAGATTTAAATATTTTTTTTCTTTCACAGAGAAGTGACTGGTTAGCAATGAGGAATCCAAAACAGCTTTATGCCATTTTTTGGTTTACTCACTAATTAGGGTACCTTAGAACCACAAGAATTTTACCTTTCAGCTAACTACAAACTTCCCATATCCAAAGATGTCTCTTTTTATCCTTCCATTTGTCTAACAGGGCAGGATCCCACCAAAATTTTAGAAGTTTTACAGGTTTAGTTTAAAATTTTCTATATGTATCATCGGAAAATTGCTACCTAGCAATAGAACATACCTCTTCCTGTAAAACTAATCAGAAAATCTCTAAATTAGTCTCTTGACAAATAAACATTCTGAGGTATAACAGAATGGCCCTGGAAGCCAGCCAGCTGAAGGAGAGACCAGTGCTTGCTTGTAATGTTTGTATTCAAGATTTTTTAAGCAGAGGGATGTGTGTGTTATGAATAACGAATTGTAGCATTCCCAATTCTTGCATCCCTGGCAYTGCACAGTGATTAGTCCTGGAAAAAACCCTTATCCTTTTCAGATTAGTCTGGCTTCTTGGTGACAGGGAGCCTTGGGGATAAATGCATTGCCCTGGTCTTGGAGGGCAGGCCAGGTCACACATTTCAAGGATTCAGCGTGGTTAGGCTGCTACTTGTTATAGCAGACTTAACATCTCATTTTTGGGCTGCCAAATCACATCCTAGTTAACAGCAAAACAAAACAAAAAACACCCACTSACACCTTCTTTACAGATGCTTGTTTTCCAGTGTCCTAAAAACCTATTTAATTCCACTGAATATGCAGGCTGATGGAAACCTCTCTGGTTGCAAGTAAACCCCATGAAAAAGGAAAAAATASCTATCTGTAATGAACTGAACATGGGGGGACTGATACTTTAACAGTATGGAAAAAGACAAAACTCTTCAACAAACCTGGCACATTAAATGCAACTGAAATAAGCCTCTTGGCCTGGAAATTTTTCACTGGTCATTCTAATTGTTCTCTGTTAGAGTACAGCCCTGTTTTCATCAGCACTTTTATTGTTTTACTACAGATAAGCATTTGCAGATAAATAAATCACAAGCATCCATGAAGTATTTAGGATTTCAAGTCACTTGGTATGAACAACACTTAGTTCTGCAAAATTAAAACAATTATTTGGTTACTCCACTGTAGACTGTAAAACACTAAAGCACAGCACCAAGTCTTAGCCCCAGTTCATTAGACCTCTTCAGAGCAGCACCAATTATAAAAATTCAGGGGTTTGATGGTTGGATGCAAGGCTGCACAATTAATGAAAATAATGTGTGAAATCTGTGTATTGACAGAAAGATAAGTTTAATTTACAGTTCTGGTTCCACTCCTTACCTCTTCTCTTTGATTTACTGTATTTATCAGGTGAACGTTTCCATATTTAGAGATCTGGCCAGCCAAATCATTCACCATTCATTCATTCATCCATCCATTCATYCATTCTGTCCTTCTGACTGTTTATTTCAACATATTGTGTGAAATTGTATACATTAAATGAGGTTGCATGAAAATGTGTTTTCCTGCTATCACCTAGTGTAGAAGCAAACTAAAAGTCACCACTGTATGCYTTCCACATGCTTAAAACCTTTTAATCCTGTGCTGGCCATATTTAAAGACTCCAAGGCTATGGAGTGGAGAAAAGAATACAGGATCCAATTTGATTTTTGTAAAAGTTAGAAACACACAGAGAACACTGACTGAAAAATCAACATTGGGRTTAAAATTTACAGTTCTGTGTAGAGGTACTCATTTCTTGCCTTACTCCCTGTTGTTTTGACAAGGACCTGCAGTATGTTCCTGAAAACTGGGGTTGAGGTAGATCAGATGAGGCACCCACAGACAATCAGGAAATGGTTTTGTATTGTAGCTCAATGCAGTTATTAAACACAGAATGTGGCCAGCAAWAGGTCATTTGTGGTTTAAAATACCTAAGTATATTTCTGTGGTTAATAAATTTACACGTGGAGCTAAAGGGGTTGAAGCTGATATTTGTTTTACATATTATACCTCTGTAGCAGTGCCCAACAGGTGTGCTTTCATGGAATAAAACATTGCAACAACTCACCCCATCACACTGATTTTGTTACTTCCTGTACCTGCACTACAGCTGCACCTGCTCTATAAAACTACTGATGCTCATCTGACATACAGCCAGTATAAAGATTTATGAAGTGCAGCACAATTCTGCTATTCTAAAAGCAAACCATATAAAAAACCAGCAAATGAACATACACACATGAATTTACTGGTTTGAAATGTGAATTTATCAACACAATGGATGATCAATATCCTCCTCTTTTCCCTAGATTAAAAAGGAAAAAAAAAATGGCTACCTATATAACATTATTCTGTATGGAGGAAACTTATGARCTAAATAGCTGTCATCAGATACTTGTCACGTAATAAAAACTATGAATATTTTGATACTAAAATCAAAACTGCAATTATACTTTTAACTGTGACTCATTGCTGATTTAGATTGTTGTGATTAAGGATGTTTCTTTATGCATACAAATTGTACATTGAGTTTCCAGACTGTGTGAGAATKAAGAGAGCCCAGCTAGACATTGCTGCTAAGTGCTYGGACTTTGGGATTGATGTTCCTGGRAAACACAATGGCTGCTTCCTGAAATASTTCCTTATGCCTGAAAGAAATTGGGGGGTTTGGAAGTCCTTATATAAAGAGATGTATAAGCAATGTCTGTATATTCTCATTTACTCTTTTTAATTTTTTTTTTAATTTTTTTTTTTTTTTTTTTAAGAAAAACTTGGTAATCACAGCGAATTCTCTCCCTGGGCAAAGAACTCTATGTGGGTGGTTGAATGAGTGAAAAACATTTTTTGTAGAGGAAATAAATTGAGWATAAGTGGTTTTACAACAATACTCCAACTGGTACTATCCATCACACTCATAGGAAACACCATTGGAATAAACATTGCAAAGCAATGCAAATATAGTAACTTACATAAATCAATACCAGCAGACTGCTATTGTGAGGCTGAATGCAAACAGCTCCTTTTATTACAAAAAAAGTCACTGCTCCCCCATTGACCACTACCTATATTTAAGAAAGATGGACCAAGTTACAAAGACATTCAATACATTTATTTACATTTAACATATAGGCACATTGAAAGGAACGAGATTTTTGGAAACTTTCCTGTCTGAGAATTCAGGAGCCACTCTGGCTGCCAGATTCCCASCACCAGAGATTTTCACTGCTGGGACCAAAGCCCCATCTCCATGGGCAGCTCCAGAGAACCCCCAGGTGTCCTGCTTGGCTCCCCACACACCCCACTCACAYTGACACAAGGTTTCCTATACCAGTCCCACAATGGATCCTGAAAGCACTTYAATCATGGCACAGTGACACAGATGGAGCCTTTTGGGGATACCCTGGGCATTTGTACCTTCACAGTGCATGCAAGCCGTAGTCAGGGCTCTTCCTGCAGAGCTCCTGCTGTCCCTGAGTGTTGTGCCACCTGGCTGCTGTCACAGCTCCTGTGCCCTTCTTCGCAAAGGGGCAGTGCCAATCAGCAGCCCCCTGCCAGGGGCTCCAGCATTCACCAGCCATCACCCAGCCTGCAGCTCCCCCTGCTCCCACCCAGCCACCTGCCCTAGGTGTGCTCCTCAACACACAGGAGGATCTATTTGAGCACCTTAAAAGCCTCCTAGAACCTCTCAGGAGTCACCAAACTGCCTTGTCACAGGTGCAGCTCCAGTTCTTGCACACGCGGCAATTGCGTCATTGGCCTCCCTTAGAACCAAGGGGAACTGGGTTCAAAGCCCAAAAAGCAGTGACCGTTTCCAGCAGTAAAGCAACTCAAGGAAACACCTTCACTCCTCACCAAAGTACTCTGACACCAGCAATTCCTTAGAACCAAGAGGAACTGGGTTTAAAGCCCAAAAATCAGTGACAGTTTCCAGCAGTAAAGCAACTCAAGGAAACAGCTTCACTCCTCACCACAGTACTCTGACACCAGCAATACCCAGATATCCCAGCTGGAGAGAGCATTTTTTGTTCAGACTCTCTCTCTGAGAAGAAATGAAGTGGTTTTTATCCTCACCTGTAACAAAGAGGGCTCAATTATTTTCTTCTTGGGGTTATTTTCTGCCAGAGCTTCAGTTCTCAAGTGCTCATCCATACAAACATGCATCCTAATCTGCATTTGTCACTGTTATTTTTAATACGTAAGCCAATTATAGTCAGCTTTAAATAGAGAAGCCTAATGAGAAAATGTATCCCATAATTAAAAGGAAAAAGAATCAAGAACTTCCTGCCAACATTAACTGCTGATTTTACAGCAAGGTTGCTTACTCTTTTCTTCCATCTCTGTATTTGAATTTTTGTGGGCTTTTTCTCCTCCTAATTAAAAAAAAAAAAAAAGGTTAAGATATTTACTAAAGATTTCTTGAGATAAAGTTTTCCACGTAGAAAYGTTGCAACATTTTTTTTATTGCTAATTTAAGTCTCTACATACTCTTTACAAAAACCTCAGCCTTGTAAAAAAGGAAAAGATGTTTCTGGCAAGGGCTCAATTACACATTCTAAAAACTGTACAGAATTAAAGTATAGCAGACCATCTAAAATTGCTGGCTGTCCATTTATTAAGATTAAACATACATTTAAAGGAGAAAATAGCTTCTTCTTTGGCTATCTAAGAAGATCTATTTCACACCCTTCTCTCACACCCAGACACAAAACTGTAATTAACTTGAGACTTCTATTTTATATTAATATAGCCTTGTCAGCAAGCTAGAATGTTTAGTATGCACTGCTCCTCTGTAGGCATATTAATGAAGGATTGCCTGCCACTGCAAAACATGTTAAATTCCAGCATTTCCATATGGTAAGATATCATGTCAAAGTTTCAGTACAGTGATTTTTAAGTTCAATGCCACCCCCATGCCAAGCTGTCTGCACTTAGAAATCGAGGTTAAAAAAGTCATTCACAATGATTTGTGTAGATACTCAAAATTTCTCATGACATTTGAAAAATGAACTCCTTCTTGACTATTTTAAGGAAGAAAGACCAAAAAAACCCAAAACAAAACAAAACAAAAAAGTGGAGATTAGAACTGGCAAAACCCCAAATTTAAAGTCTCCACTTCAAAGTAGATTTTTAAAATAGAGTTTACAGTTTATTTATATGTATAYAGGTATGTATATATAATATGTAAATATAATACAGTATATGATATAAAAAATAAAATATTATATATATATATATAATATAGATATATTTAATTACATATAAATAATGAATGGCTAAGGCATGAAATGGATTTATAAGTGAAAYTTTATGATGTTCTGTTTGAGAAGTATTGAAATGCACCCGGTCAATTCTTCACCAAGAAGCAGCCGCTGGGTTTCCCAGAGGATTGTAAAGTAGAGTAGCTCTGACACACACAAGATTTATTCCACACTCTACATGAGGGGGTTGATTTTCAAGTCTCTGGCTTCACTGAGGCACAATGAGAATTTTACCCCAAATCTCAGCTGGCTCCTRTGTTCAGGGTTCACAAGTATCAAAGGAATGCTGTAATACCATTATTATTTACTTAATAGTGAACAAAACTGCTCTTTTTTTGGACTGGTTGCCACCAGTCAAAAGTTGCCATACAGATTTCAATTTTTGACAAATGAATATTGACAAATAGGTGCCTTTTGCAAACYTAATGCTTTTAATGCAAAGCTCAGGCATTTAACTGACCCTACGGTTACCAGCTTTAGGGTTATGAACTCTTAAGAGCTAAACCATTCTTAAGAATGGTGATACAAGTGGTTTTCAAACATTTAGTGGCTCAAATTATTTTTATTTAGAAAAAAATGGCTGAGATGGAGTACAGAAAATGGGTAGAGTAAAAGGCAAATATTTGCTTTATAGAAAAGCAGTCTGACTCAGATTTTTTTATGAAAGAATTCTACCATGATTGCTTCAGTTCAGAAAACACCTTTTAACACTTTTGAAAATTTTAATGTGTGCTACATGACTTCACATTTCCCTATAGTCAGAAAAGTCACTCAAACTCATGTCAAACAAAGACTATTGTTTCAAACTAATCTTTTCCACTCCAGATAAATCCTCTTCAAAAAAAAAAAAAGAGAGCAAGAGAAAACCTGAAACAACAATAAAAAAGCCAAATTATAAAGACAGTTTTAGATTAACTTTGCTTTGATACTCATTAAAAATAGATGATTTTGACTGATATGACAACATTGCAAAAAAGAATTGCTTAATTATGTTGAAGATGAACTAAAGTTAATAAGATTCAATTACAGAAAGCATGTTTACAGCACTTACTTGAGCTTGCTACCACACAAGCTGTTCTACTTCTTAACTATTATGAAAAACATAACATCAAGACAGCCACATTAGCAGAAACCATCCTGTTATGGTCTCAACTTTGTGTCTTCCACTCAGCTGAGTGAACTGGAGTCACAGTTTTGAGTAAAGATAGACAAGAAAAGTCTGTCATTTTTATGAGGCAAAATATTGTACGCCTAATGCTTCTGGCCAGCCCYAAAAAGATCTTTCTTCTTCTGAACTTTTGACATCTACATCACCCCCACTTATTTTTTCAATGCTAGTCTATTTTTCTGGTCATCCTTTCCCTTAGTTGGGGACATCATCTCTGAAGAACAGTTTTAGGAAAAGCCTTCAGATAATTTAGGGAACATGCAGGTTTTGATCTAAATAGCACAAAAAGTTCCTCCCAGGTCTGAAAATAATCACACACACCTGTTTTGAGGACAGCTTGCTTGCACACATGAATCTTGAAGATCACCCTCTGATTTTTACCTATAAAAATAATTGACTATAAATCCACTATGCTAATATAGTTAATTGTGGCCCAAAACATGAATGAGTACTCAGGGGTTACATCTTAATTTTAGCTTTAAAACCCCATTGATTTCATTTTCTCCAAAAAACTTTTGGAAATGCCTGTTCCTGACACAATAGTTGTCATTACTGTAAGTTAAACTGCAGTCTACAACTTCTCAGAACAACACATATTGGGCAAAGGCTGAATCAGAGAATTAAGAACAGATTTTCAGCAGAGTTATGCTGTGCCATCTGTCCTTTAGGTTCTTGTTTGAGCTGGTTTTTCAGTCTCCCAGGAGGAGACCAGTAAGATGGATATCAAGACATTGAGAAATAAGCTTTCTTTCTCTCTGTCCTTACATCCATCCCTCCTTTACCTTCCCCTCCCTCACTCTCTCTTTTCCTTCCTCTTTTTCTGCACTCTTTTCCTTTTCCACAGCTGTACATCCATCACAGCAGCAACTGGAAAGCAATAAAAATCCACCTGAGGTGGCTTTAAGTAAGAGACACCCAGCCTCAGGGGCATCAATGCCTCACAGAAAACAGTGCAGGCACCTGACTCTGTAAAGCTGAGATGCAACACCTGCATTTTCACTGGGAACAGTGCTAGGACACTTGTCATGCCCAGCTGTCCCCTCACCTGGTGCACAGAAACCTGTCTGCTCCTTGCAGGCACCTGCCACTGCTCCATGCCTTGTTCCAGATGTGTTTTCCCCTGAGAACAGGGGCAGGGGCTTACCAAGGTCTCTGTTGTCCTGACCCAGCCTCTGGTTTCTAAGCACTTCAGAATCGAGCTTTTTCAGCAAAAACTGTGGTTAATCAGGCTGCAGACTTTCCTAACAGTCTGCACCTATTCAAGCCTTTCATCTGTTTGCAAATTTTTCTAGGATAGCTTATTTGTTCATAATCTGAGGAGCCTGCTTGCACCCACTAATGGTAATTACACAATGTGAAAAAAGCATGCACCAAATATATGCATGGAGAGGACATTTAAAAAATTTCTAAACATCCTGATCAATTATAGTAATTAACATTAGCTGGTCAACATCACCTAAATGATAGTGCTTCATTCAGAGGAATAAATGGAACCAACAATTATATCAAAGCTATATTTGCTTCCAGATGATGTGCTGTTACCAYGTGAATAATCTGCCTATTTTCTGTGATTCTTTAAATGTCTTTCTACATAGCATGCAATCTGTAAACTGTCTTTAAAAATGCAAAACAAAGTGAAGAACTCACTGCTTTGTTCAGCAAGAGTGTGTATTGAATGCTGGAGAGGAATTAAAGCCACTTCTAGCAAAAAGCTGCAAATACAGAGCAGTGTGGACTTCCTCAAAGAGATTGAAATCAAGAAGAAAAAGACCAGATTTCTGAAACACCTTGAGCACCATATTACAGCATAGAAGGAGTAAAAGACAGAAAAGAAAAGGCTGAGGAGTTGAGGTAGTACTAGAAACATAGAATTGTTTAGGCTGGWAAAATCTAATCACATAGACTGTTTCCTTTCTGCTGTATTGTATTTCCTGCTAAGCTGAAGTCCCCCAGGAGAATGTGGGCTAGGAATTATGACACTCCTCTCAGCTGCTAATAAGAGTATTTTATCTGCCTCTTGAGCCTTGTTGGGTGTTCTCTAACAGACCAGGATTCTCTGCCTTGTTGGCCTTCTGCTGGATTCTTACCCATAATCACTCAAATTTATCATCACATTAAACACCTTGAAACAACTGAGACACTCCCCAACACTCAGCATCACCCCACTGCCTCCCCTTCCCTCCCTGCTGATCCCTTCTGGAGGGTTTATAAGCTGTGTGACTCATCCCACCACGTTTGCACCATGCCCAGCCCTGGCAGAGTTTTCCTGGGCTTCCAGCTCCTCCTGTTCTCTGCCCACCTTGTGAGCATTGGTGGAGAAACACTCCACTGGGGCCATTGATTCCACCTCCATTTAGGAGGGAGAAGCCTTCATCCCTATGGCTCTTCTGAGGTGTTTCCATGGTTTCTAGCACATCAATAACCCTTGTGTCTTTGCTGCCACGTGGATCTCCATGCCCCCACTTTACTGAGACAGCAGACTGAGGGACCTCCATAGCACACCAGCACCCAAAGCATGCTGTCTCCATGCTTCTGTCTATTGATCCTGGCTTTAACCMTTTCCCCCTCCTAATTTTTAGTTCAAAATTTTTAGTTTAGTTTTAGTGAACCCTGCTAATTCCTTTGCAAAGATCMTTTTCTCCCTTTGGGATGGGTGGGCCCATCTGTCATGGGTAGACTTGCTCTTGTATAGAGACACCAATCCATGATCAAATCATCCAAAATCCTGCTGCTGACACCAGGCTCAGAGCCACATCTTGATCTGCTGGCTCTTGCTGGTTTTCCCCTCATCATTCCTCCCAAAAGGAAGAATAGAGGGGAATGCTCCTTGTACTTCTGKTTTTTTAACTAGCTCCCCAAGGCCCTAAAGTCTCTATTGATTAATCCTGGACTTCTTGTTGGAACTTCATCACAACCGACCTCAAAAATCAGTGATGGATGATAATCTGAGGGCTGTACCAGGATAGCAAGTATTCCAGATGTAGGTAGGTATTATTTTAGCATTAGATTTACCAGCTTGTGGCTATGTCAGCATTAGTTTTAAAAGTGCCATGGTACCTGTGAAATATTTACTTTTTTTCAATCTGTCTGAAGKAGCTGCTCAGTCTTTCTTCCACTAAGCTTCTGTCTGACTTAATTATYCTGTATGATGTCTAGAATAGGAGAACTGACTGACTGCTAAGCATCTAAAATTTTTTCTCCAGGTAAAGAGCCAGGGTATCAGACCATGGTTTAAAACAGGGTTGAAGAAGGCAGTATGGATAATTCTGTATTTGCTATGCCGTTTACCAACATTGTTGGGCTCTTTTTTCAATACATATATCATTTACTCACTGTATTATGCTGAAGGTGTACATTCTGATGAAATAAAATCAACTGCACAGGACAGCAACTATCTGTAATGTTTTATCCTGCTTTTTCAACAGGTTAAGCTGGTTTTCCACAGGTTATAAATTGTTTCCTTATAGCCACCTGCTTTTTCAGCAGGTTATAAGCTGTTTCCTTATAGTCACAGAAATATTGAAGAAAATCAGTRGTACAGCCACAGGATAATCACAAAATCAATCATGACCTTTTTTGTTAATAGCTTCAGGAGTTTTTTCGATGTGGTGTCTACAATCTCACCTCCATAAAGTGATGCAATCTGATGCAAACATCACAGGATTTAATTTTCCAGCAGAGGATGAGAACTGACTGTTGATGAGATGTATGTAACTCATGTTCATGTTTCCCCAGTTAGGGAAAGCTAATGCACTGCTTGCCTTGTACTCTGAACTCACCTTAAATCTACACAAAGCRTCTTTTCAATCAAGAAAATAATTTATCTGATTACAGATGTTAAAACATCACATAACATGCTGTTACCTCAACATGTGAATGTTGATTTGCATTTCTGTACAATGGCAGAGCAATGACAGTCCAAATGTTTCTTAAGCCCTGGCAGGCTTGGAGCACTGAGCACCTCCCTAGAAAGCCTGTGCCAGTGTTTGRCCACCCTCTCCACAAAGAAATGTCCACTCTAAACCTACCCTGGCAGCTTTGAGCCATTCCCACACATCCTGTCACTGGATACCAGGGAGAAGAGCTCAGCTCATCCCTCCCCACTTCCCCAGCCCAGGAAGATGCACAGAGCAGTGAGGTTTTCCCTCAGGCTCCTTTTTTTGCAAACTGGACAAGCCCAAAGCCCTTCCCTACTGCTCACAGGACAATCCTTGGAGCCTATTAACCTCCATGGGCTTTATTGCCTTCCTCTGGATGCATTCAAGGACCTCCAGGTCCTTCTTAAATTGTGGGACCCAGAACTGCCCACAGTGCTGGGGATGAGGCTGCACCAACACTGAACACTGTGGGATAATCATCTCTTCAAACTCAGAATCACCTCTTTAGACTCAGAATCCCTTTTTTAGCCTGGTTTGTAATTCTTCATGTTCTGCTCAAGAGAAGATGATCAGAGTACAAAAAATCACAAGCAAATTTCAACAACATTTTTACCCAATATTATTATTTTGTCAGGCACTTTCAGGAGAGACAGGTAATACCTGCATTGATTTCATGCATTCATCTTCAAAAGCATAAGAGATAATTAGCCTTTAATTTCCTTAGTAAGCTGAATTACAAGACAAAAATGTAATTTTTTACTATTCACATTAGTCCAATGAGCATGACACTGGACAGGAATATACATCTCTAGCTAGGAGTTATATCCTCTACCACGAACATCACCTTGTTAAAAATAGCGGTTTGCAAAATACTTTGCTCTACCTAAAATGATCTTCTTGCATTTCCTTCTAGAAAAAATCATTTGCTACAGATTGTATCTTTGAAAAAAAAATTGTTTTCAACCTGCTACTTAATAACCTATTTGGGAATCTCAAAGGTGTTCTGAGAGTATTGTCAAATTAATGAAAACAAGGACAAGATCTTCTCCCCAGAGATGAACACAATCGGATTTCTGTCCTATGGGAAATTTTGGGTTCACCTGGGGCTATYCTCAATTGACATGATAATGTGTATTTATTTGATACAGGTTATGGAAAAGAATTTTAAAAAGTTCTGTTGATGAAAATATTTTCTCCAATATACAGCTCAAAATTAGCTAATACTCAAAGTAATAATATACCCATTAAAAATTCCTATTTATTTTAAARGTCTATATTCCATTTCAGACTGCACAGACTATTTCTATAAATAATAATCTAAAGAGAAAAACACACAGTTTTTCTACTAAAATTACCAGTATTTTGGATGTGTTTAGTTTTGCTTTTTTCATAAAAAAATTCCCATGTCAGGTTATCAATATTAATTTTGGTATTTTATGAATTAAAAAAAAGTATTGAAATTTATTGCCTTACACATACTTTAAATGATCCTCTGTATTTTTATATTTAACTTCACAAATGACTATCAAATTTATATAAACTCTGAATGTTGGATGAAAACTTTTTTTTCTTAAATGGGTAATTCAACATTTAAGGTTGCTGAAGGGTAAACTTAACAACTGCCTGACTCAGGTACAGTACAGAGTGACAGTAATTCCCAAAGATGTGATGGACAACTGGACAGGTTATGGAAAGGGAAGAAGCTCCCTGGGTATAGGMATTACCTTCCAGTCTCCGTTGATCAAAGTATAATCCTGGAATAATTACTACTTGGATTAAAACCAGTGACATTTCAAAGTGACAATGCAGCAACCTGAGGAGTGTATTTAATTGAGAAATCACATCCCCAGAGTATTCAAGTCACTAAGCCATTATAATAATTAACCACATCCCCTGTCATTTTTTACTGTTTATGGTACAACTGAGATTTCTTCTGTGCATATCCTTGTTGATTGGCAAGTCTGCCCCTGGAACACATCAGTCCATTCCTAGAGTTTGCTTTGGGAACATCCATKTTATCATGCATCTTTATTCCTCTTCTAAGAAATTATTTCACCTATTTTTATTTTTAATTTGTGTGCCAYTGTTATCATGATACTAACTAAAAGGATGGCATTTAAAGAAAGAGGCATAATGCACACCCTTTGAGGATAATTTCAGTACCCCGTTGTGAAAAAATTGTTTATAGTGATTACAGAGATATTTCTGCGTTTTCAAAGTTCCAGCTCCAAGAAGAGATTCAACCAGTTTTCAGATGGACTCTAGATACATTCTAGGTAGAAATGACTCAGATGAAGGAAGAGAAGATTACAGGCATTTGGATCCTACTCTTTTAAAAAGGATGAGAAAAAGCCTGATGCTGCAATGCCACATCAGTGGGGAAAGGAACAGGTTGMTTTTGTTCTTCTATTGCTTCTTGTGAGCTCTGCTGTTTTCCCAGTGGGACTGTAGAGCAGATTGGCTCAGGTGTTCAGAACATTAAAGAAAATTAATTAACATCAAGCATGTGGAAATATAATAATGTATTTGTTTGGACCTGCAAGATAGAACTTCTTATGTGATAAGACACTGGCATCAAGATCTTGCGCATTAAAAGAAAATCTTATTTTCCTGATTTTACTAAGTGWCCTCTTTGCACTTACAGTTGTCTATTCAATCTGTGTGCCTTGCTCAGGCCAATTTTGCTAGGAAAGGATGAAAACTTCTTTTAACACAGCAAAAAAAAAAAAAAAAGTGCACTAGAATAACCATAATCCCATGATAATGATAGCAATGATAACAATAACAATGATAAATACTTCCAGTACTTTGTCTGCTTTATGTGGGACGATGCAGTGGGATCCACTTTAACAGAACTCCTCCCTCAGTCAGTGAGTGCAGAGGGTGCTCATGGAAATRCCTTTTTGGATGTACATTTCCTCTCATCTTGAAATGCCAATTTTCTTAAGAAAAAAATATGTAGCGAGCCTTGCAAAGACAAGCCAGTTTTGCATTCAGGACTTCAGGTAATCTTGGAATAATATAAAAAAATTACTAAATTAATTTCTGATATAATTACCACTTGGCTAATTAAGGACTTAGGGACTTCCTCATATAGGATTTTTTATATATACATATATATATATATAATTCTTTTGAAATGAGGATCTCACTCAAAAATTAATCAGGTTAGGACAATCTGGTATGTTTTTATCTGTCTCAGTAGGATCTTTTACTTATGGTTACTGTTCCAGTACTGTAACAGTAAATTTAATAAGTTTTTTATATGAAATTTTGGCATGACTTTATAAAGGTTATAAACAAATCCATCATCTACTGGMGTCAACATAATATAGGTCAGCAACTTGCTAAATACCAAGTTTAAGATTTAAGTCAAGTAAGTTTGAATAAGASAAAAGATTTAACAGACATATGCRCTTTTAATTTGCAGTTTGAAACTTYGATTAACCAGCTTCACCAGTTTAAAACAGCCATATAATATCTTCCTAACAGTTTATATAGAGATTTCTAGTTCCCATGTTTTGCAAGCAAAGGTTTGGGTTACATTACCTTATAGAAGTCAAATCCTCTTTTTTTTCTCTAACTAGTAATTTTAGACTGAAAAGAAATACAGGACACATGGAGGAAAAAAAATCCGTGAGAGTTTCTGAGAATGTTGATTAGTGAGAGGGACAATGTAGCTGTGAAATGGTGAAACTTGCTGATAGAAATTTACATGAAGATCCCATACTAAGAAAAAATATCACATTAAAATTCAATTAATTCTTGTTCTTAGAACAAAGTGAACCTGATTATTGATATTTATGTACTTTTTGCTACAGGTTTTCTTTTGTACATCTAATTAAATGTCAACGACCAATGAATTGGTCACTATGAAGAGATAATTGACCACTATGGCTCATTCACTTTTACTTAGAGAAGAGAGAGAGAGAGATACCACATTTAACAAAGGTCGATTGTGTCATCTCTAGTTAACATCTCTTTAAATTGAATATTTATTTCCATTTGTGCAGCTGGCAGAGTTTTACGCTGCTTTTGTTCTAAAAGAAATTAAAAACCTGCTTGCAGTGCCACACATATCAAGGGAAAAATGACAAACATATTGAATTGAAAAGTAGAAAAGGCCTTAGTTAAAAAAAGTTTTTTGTTGAGCTAAAGGTCAATGAAGTTGTAATGGAAGCCAACAAAGCTGTAATATATTTATGACTTGGCAGTTTGCTGGAGTGAATTGGTGCAGACCCAGCAACTCCTGCTGAAACCATAATTATCAAAAAAAGGTACCAGCCTGCTCTGCAGCTGAAGTCTTTGTCCTTATGGTATTTATACWCCTCTCTCAATCTAAATATTATAGCATTTTAAAGAAAAAGAAAGCAACCAAGCAACCTTTTTTTTTTCTTCCCTAAAGACAACAAGTATTTTTCCATTTTCAAAAAACAAAATAAAAATAATTCTTTTCCCTTGTTTTTTCATAGTTATTGCTCAGTTTGCAAAATAAAGGAGCATACTTTCATCTTTGGTTTCAAGCAACATGAAGTCCCACTCTTTGACTAATATTTGGCCTTTTCTCAATGAARTGTGTCCAGAGTTTAAAGAAAGAGACCATTAATAAAAGCCCAAAGCTAGTTATAGATTGTCACACCTTCCTGTCTGAAGAACATAATTTATAACATTTATTTTCTACTCCAAGGTTAAAAGGCTGAAATTATGGTCTGAGGGATGAAAAAAAGGACATAGATAATATCTTATAATGGAGAGAGTAATTTCTGTAATCATTTCTCACACCAACTTAACTAAAAAATAATATTGATCTACCACATTTGTAAACAAGCTTGAKAAAGCACACAAAAAGTACAGAGAGTAGTGGAAATAAAAGCTGTTTGATGAACTAATTTTTGTTGTTGCAATATGGGAATTTAACATCTTTTCAAGCTATTCTGGCCACTGTAAAAACACAATATGAAGATAATTCCTATTGAAATTGTAATAGACAAATTGTTGGAGAGGTTAGCAAGTTGGATGCTGTTCAGGAAAGCTGCATTTCATGAGTTTATGTGGAAACACTGAGGATTTACTGCAGCTGTAATTTACAATTGGAAGATTTTTGAGSTAGCAAAAATGCATCTCTAGGGATGAAGGAAGACATATTATTGTTCAAGAGGTGACCAGGGCATCTGTACTGAATAATTAACTTCATTACAGAGAAGAAAAACAAGCAGTTTCTATTTTTCATCTCAAAAATGGGGAGCAGAACCTTTGCCATGCTCTGGTTTTGCTATCTGACACTCTACAGCTACTCCCTGACCTCAGCAGTTGTCTTTTCCTCTAGTCAGAACTTYTGCAGATTGTGAAAGCAGACACGAATAGTTTTCATCAACAAATAATTCCAATTCAGCAATAATTTCATAGATGATATACAGATTTTGCTGTCAGAAGGCTATGYCCAGTACTGGTAGGATGCCAGATTCAATACTTATTCTGCCACAGTTTTATACATTTTTTGTTTTTAGTATATCCTTCACTCTCCTATCTCAGAGTTATGTGCTGTGAGTCTTGACTAATGATTGGTCAGAACAAATTTTGTGCTTTAGAATTGCTGCAGTAGTATAAAAAATTCATCTTCATCATCAATGAGAAATTGTTGACATAAAGCATGTTTTTGGTTTTTTGTAAGACTTCTTTTGGAATTACTTGGCGTATGCATGATGCAAACTCAAGAGCATACAACCAAATTTATAACCTGGAGGAAAAAACCCAGATTTGAAGCTATCAGAAGAGTCTGCATGCGACCTGAAAGAGGATTAAAGGTATCAACTTTTGAGCATACATTAAATCCTCCCAATGAGTGGTAAAATAAATGGGAATCAGAAATTCTAGTCTTGGAAAATGTAGCTGACAACACCCCTGTATAATTTTTTTTAAAAGCTTTCCAAACTGTGCTACATGTAGGGTATATATGTATCTCCCATCTGCTCCTTGAGATGAAAGTGAATTATCTAGTCAAGAATGGGAAGGAGCTATCTGCATCAGTGATTCCTTGTGTCTAAACTAGCTAAGCTTTTCTCCAGAAAAGCAGGGGGGGAGTTTTGTGGGTTTTTTTTTCTTAGTCTGAGCCTGTTGTTTCTGGGAAATGTGCCAGTATCTCTATATGATATTTTGCTTACCATCCTGATATAATAGTCAGGAAGTTTCTGATCTTTTTCACAATGTAGAACTACCCAGACAATTTTTTAAGCAGAGTTAAATGATCCCTTGCTAAAATCTTCAGGAGGTATTTAGGCATGGATCTCTGTTGAAAATGCCAATGAGCAAAAGGACATTAACAGCTTTGTGTYATGGCTACTTGAACTTACTTTGCAATCTAAATTTCTGTTTAAATGCTTCCATTTAAACAGGTCATTTGATTATGTGAGGTAGGGAGATTAATTATTAAAAGTCACTATATCAGGTAAATTTTAGAAAGGAATAAATAATCTCCCTAAAATGCCCTTAAGTCAGAAGGAAAACTCATTCAAAACAAACAGACAGGACTCTTAAAGAAAATAAAAATTTTTTTGTACATTCCTCTTCCCTAAAAATCCCCTGTTTGTTTCTGCCCACAATATTTTCAGCAAAGGATAAAGTATTATGATTCTAAAAAGCCCATATAAAGCTTACTAACATTGTCAGTGAAAACAATATGGATATCTCTCTGAATATTCAAGGGAAAAGGCATAGAGGTGGGAACAGATTTAATTGGTGAACAATTCCAATATTAAATCTGTYTTTCAGCATTTTATATGACCTTTAWTAGTTCTTTTATTATTGAATTATAAGCCTATAATTTACATSAATATATTGGACTCACTGGATTAAAGAAATCCTTTTGTGACAGGGAGTAGGAATATTCTAATTTTGGGCATAAATGTAATTTCAGATGCAATCAATGATGCTTTAACTGGTGGTGATCCCAAGTATTTAATGTCCTGTAGAAGCCAACTGTCTTTACATTACAAATTCCAATTGGAAAAATGTTGTTAATAAGGAGCTAGATAGTTACAGCTTTTGTTGTTTTGGGTTTTTTTACACAACACATGTATATTGTAGAAAAGTAGGAAATGAAGCTGAGGAAACAGTTCCCATTTAGGAGATGTGGTCCATAACAATCTCAGCTTCCCCTTCTCCAATGAACAAAGTTGGAAAGCCAAATCCAGACCTCAGMAGACACAGGACTAAAATGAAGAGCCCAGAAGTAATTTTGAAATCTCTCGGGTTTCTGTCTCACCTGGAACCAAAATCAAATTCTCTTTTCTTAGCATAGAGTCAGGTCTTGGAACCACTGGGGTTAGAGAGTGGATATCAAAAAACAAACACTGAAACAGAGAGGTTTTTGTGCATTTAATACACAGGTAGGCTCATCTGAAGCAAAATGTGGTAGGAATAAACTTGGAGAAATTTCAGCAGGGGGCCAAATTCACATTTTGGAATGCATTAAGAGAGCTCCCCCAAAGTTCTGAAGGCCTGAAAATAAAAAGCTCCTTAACTGTATAATCTCACAAGACCTGGTTCACACAATGAGCACTTTTTCTTTAACACATCATCTGTACCACAGGGGTTATATCTCCTGTGTTGTTTGAATTCTGCTTTTGCAGAAGCCAGTCTTTTTGAAGACCACAATGCAGAACGTAGTTTTAAATGATTTCCATTCTTTCTCTCCCTCCAGAACTGGATATCAAAGATTTATAACAGGCTATGAAAAAATAATGCTGAACTGGCAGTACTTTTCCTGAAAGAGGGTGACTCTAAATGGCCCYCAGGTTTTGTAAATGAGGTAAATATTAACCCTGGTGTATAGGTTTTTCTACAGCAAACACCTTTATCTTTAGTAAAAAAGAAAGCTGAGGAATGCATTAATTTCCCACAAATCACTGAAGAAAAAAAATAAATAAACATACATGCAAACAAAAATAGTCCTAGAGGGGAAAGGTTTACATTAAGACAGAACCCAATTTGATAGAAATAGATTTGACTGCCCAGTTTATGTCTGCAAAAGCCATCTTTGTCACAGGATGACAAATCCAGAGGGGGACCTCACTGTCCTAACAGTTGAATAGGGACTMTGACGTCCTAAAGAATTATTTTTTTACAATTTCATTCTTACTTAGAGTGATCCTGAATAGGATTTCAGCTTTCTGTCTGGCTCTGSAGTTTTCCACACACCTGTATGCTAGAGGCAGTCACACCTACTCCTTTCTCCCCTTTTTAGCCAAACCCTAGTCTAGGATCCTTAGGTATCCTAGCTGAGGGGCTAATAGAGCACTAATGCTTCCTTATGTGGTTCCAAAAAGCTCCACCCTTTTCCTTTCTTCATAATAGTTATTGTGATAATAATAAAAATTATTACAAATATTATAATTATAATATAATTATAAATATTAATCACAATACATAAGTATATTTATATTATAATATTATATATAATATCATATATCTCTATTATTATCTATATCTATATATCTATTATACATATTATATATATTATATTATAGAATATTATGTATTATGTATAATATAATTAATATATAATTATAATAATTATATATAGTTATAATAATTATTATAAGATTTTATAATTATATTATAATTATAAAACATTTAATATTATATAATTATATATATTATAATAACTCACACTAATGTTTTGGGTACAGATTTACAATTAAGATTCACCCACATGGCCCTGAAATGATTTAGACTGTAAGTGACATCTGAATGACTGTGTGAGACAGAAAACTGTAGCTCCAGCTTACTTATGCCTGGATCATTGCATTATTTCTAAACTACTTTTTTAAAATGTAGTTCCATATCTGGGATGAGATTCATTGCTATCCTGCTGGCTCACATGGAATTTCTAAGCAATGAAATGAGACAGACAAATTCCGTGCATGGGGAAGGGTGCAGCCAGCACGTCAAGGGAAGTGATCCTGACCCCGCTCTGAGCTGGTGACAGCCCATCTGGAGCACTGTGTCCAATTCTGGGCTCCCCTCTTCAAGAAAAACAAGGAATTGCTGGGGATGGTCCAGCAGGGGGCTATGAAAATGGTCAGGGTAGTGGAGGAGAGGATGAGGGATCTGGGTCTATTTAGGCTGGAGAAGACAAGACCGCGACAGGACTTTATCAGTGCTCACAACTCTCTCAGGGGTAGAGATTTGTGTCTATAGCATGGGAGCAGACTGTTTTCAGTGGTACCCAGTGACAAAAGAGAGAGCAATGGGCACAAACTGAGACACAGAAAGTTCCACTTGACTACGAGGAAAAATTTAGTTWGAGAGTGGCAGAGCACWGGAACAAGCTGCCCAGRGAGGTTGTGAAGTCTTCWTCTTTTCAGATATTCCAAACCTGGCTGGGAGTGATCCCAGCAAGCTGCTGTAGGTGAACCTGCTTTGGCAGGAGGGGCTGGACTAGATCTCCACAGATCCCTTCGAGCACCAACTGTGCTGTGATTCTGTGAATTTGGATTTGAAAAGGGTTTTATCACATGCAGCTTCCCCTGAAACTACTTCATCTTTGCAGAGAGCAGATGCTCAGCCCTGCTGATATATGGCTGAAACATATGGCTGTGGATCTTGAAGTTAGGAAAGATATAAATAAAATATGCATGACTTGAAATAATATCATACAACACTATATATAGAGCTGTCTTAGCAAAAGTTCAYATTAGGATGGCTATAGATTTATTAAAAAAGAAAAAAGTAATCTTGTAATATTGAAGTGACACAGGGAAAGAAAGAAGTTAGTTTAGTATTGGGTGAAAATCCACACCAACACCTTGTCTGCCTGCAACAGCCTGATCCTAAAAAGACCTCAAAAGACGTAAAATCTTGGGTAGTGATACACATTTCTTAAGAACTGGCAGCAGGGACCATGCCAAAAATCCCAGCTGTTCTATAAAAGTATTTGTGAATTGCTTCATCAAAATAGTAATTTAGTCCATAGACTAGAAATGAAAAATTATCTTTTAAAATCCAAAATGTATATTAAGAAATAAAGTAAAAGCTATGATTTTTTTTCCTAAGGTAGATGTTAATGCAAACAGTTATTAAGATATAGCTGAAAAATGTACTCAGATGTCATGGTCAATTCCAATCCTTTTTATCAGAAGTAACTTTGCAGCTGTCTATAGCATCTGTTAGCCCAGGTAACAGGAAGAGTCTGCAATTTGGTTCAACACCTAAGGACATAATGTAAAAGATCTATCATGCCAACACAACTTTTTCAAGTCATAGGATCATTTTTTTTTTTTTTTAATAGGAATCAATTAAAACACCTGCAAGGAATCCAAGAAATTGCCAAACAAAAAAAGGCTTAGATTAGAAATTAGAAAGCAATTCTCTACTGTGAGGCTGGTGAGGCACAGGCACAGGTTGCCCAGAGAAGCTGTGGATGCCCCATCCCTGGAAACATTCAAGGCCAGGTTGGATGGGGCTCTGAGCAGCTAGGTCTAGTGGAAGGTGTCCCTTTCCATGGCAGGAGGGCAGAACTAACTCATCTTTAAGGTCCTTTCTAATCCAAATATTCTGTGATATTCCATGAAATGATTACAACTCTCTTCCAGGTATTAAAAAAGTGACACAGACCTTTCCTTGAAAGAACACAGTGACCGCAATGCATTTTCAGCCCTGGGAAAAAATAGCACCCTATTACTTTCTATTTTTGTAGCTAGACATAATTATAACATACATTAGATTAATTATTTTGGGCCATGAAGATCCTGGAAAACTGGCTGGTTTTTTATTAATATTCTGGCCTTTCATGCTTGAGCTTGATTTGATATGGAGGGAAGGAGCAAGAGAAGGCCTTTGCTCTGGTTCTCAGCGTGAACAAGGTGGGACATAAGGAGAAAAGGGAAAACAAGTTCTGTGTATCTGCACCAGCAATTACAAGCAGTCAGGGGACATTTGAATACTCGTTTTAGTTATGTGGAAACTCTTGATTGTCATAAAATGAGAAGCAAGGTCACATTTACCTACAGCATTTGKCTTTGTTATCTATTGCTACAAACTCAGTCCAACAGCATCCTAAATATATTACAGCACCCTCACTATTCAGAGCCTAGAAAGATTTCTTACTCTGGAAATAAGACTGTTCTCACATCATCTCTCACATTTTCAGATAAGTGYGAGAAGGTTCATACACTTTTTCCACTGTAAAAAGAAAGGTAAATGTCTTCTAATATTCACAAAGAGAGACATTGGGTGTAGGAAGGATTGTAAGAGGCCACAATAATCATCTCCCCAGTAAGTTACAGCTGGAGCCAATTAAGACCACCACGCCCACAACCAATTAAGGCCACCAGKATAAAAGGGAGGAGTCAGAAGAAAAGGCAGAAGACAGAAAGAAGAGACAGCAAGAGGAGTYARATGGCTGCTGCAAGSATCCTGAAGAATYAATCACTGCAAGAAGGTATGGTGCTCAGAAGCCACAGGWTCCTTGCAGCAYAATGATAATAAGAACTGTTGCCATATACYATGCARTACTTGAAGCAATGTATACAAGGCAACAATATTGCCATATACTTTATAATACTTAAAGCAACWTATTGCCATATACTTTATGATATGTAGAGTGACAATTGGGTATTTATAATGTTTACATTCTCCTGCTTATTATGAAGAGTAATTAAATAGAAATAAATATACAGCAATATAATTAAGTATAAAAGTTCTTCAAACTGCAGAAACATTTAGGCTGAAAAAGACTTTTAAGATCATCTAGTCCAACTGTTAATTAAACCATTTCCCTAAGTGCCCCACCTCCAGTACCCCTAAATGCCTTCAGGGATGGTGATTCAATCCCTCCCTGGRCAGCCTATTCCAGTGCTTCAYRAGCCTTCCCATGAAGTTTTCCCYCATATCCAATCTAAAACTCTCCTGGCAMAACCTGAGGCCCCTTCCTCTTGTCCCATTGCTTTTTACTTGGGAGAAGGGACCTAACCCTTCTTTACAACCTCATTTTAGGTGCTTGTAGAGAGCTGAAATAGTTRTATAATTATGTAAATTGTATTAATTATTAAAATTAATAGAAATAGTTCRGAAAACAACTCAGATAAATTGTCATAACAAAAGTAAAGAACTATCTTTTGATGAGGAGGAATGAATACAGAGTTAGAAAGTTGTGTTTCTTCCCTGGAAAGCTAAATTARTGAAACAGTTTGAGAATCATCTATCCTTTCATTTGTCACAGCCATTGAATGTGGGTCAGTGTTAAAGTGGCTTAGAACAGAACTCTGTTTCCCACTGCACGTTCTGGTTTATGATCTCAGGAACCCTTAAGTAAAGCACAAATGAGTAAGGTTTGCATACCTATTCAAGGACTCCTCAAGAGTCCCTTTCTTTCCTACCCACATTTYGGTGATTCTCTTCAGCACACTCAGCTTATTTCTAAAGTCCTGTCAGAGCCTCCCAGAAAAAAAATGCTATATACTTCTAGAGAATACCTAACATTTATCATACTACATTGCATTTAGGAGTGTCCTAGCAAACTCCTCTAGCCAGGGTGCATTTTACAAATGCAGAAGCCAATTCTACAAGGCAGTGTGATGAGTTAAGTCCCTGCAGCACATGTGAGGCTCAGGCTGAGCATGTGGCCCAAGAAGGCTCCAGATTGCAGCCAGATTTGTAGCCGTGTATCCTTTTTTTGATTATGATTCCATGAATCTCACATCAACACTATTTCCGTAATAGCCAACATCGGCAAAATGTGTCACTTCACAGAAAGTTCTGAAAACCCAGTTTGTATGGGACTAAAAAAAAAAAATGGAAAAAAAAAGAAAAAAAAAGTTTTTAAACTCCAGCTTTTCCTATAGAGGAGGAATTATATTTTGATGACAAAGACCTAAAGCAAATATAAAGATTTTTAAATTTTATTGCTCAGCTATGGACTTATGCTGGTTCCTAAAGSTAAAAAATCACCTCTGAAGTCAGTATATTACCTAGTAAACAAACTTTTAGTTGCTTTCCTTGGCYTACTTCTTATCACCTCCAAAACCACTCAGAGAACTTTCCTAATTTAAATAAAGATCAAGGTCATAGGCTCAACAGGGTTCTTTCCAACACTGCTGGAGCATTGTATCTTTGTTCAAACTCTCATTAACAAGGAACCATCTGAATTAGAAACATATTTAGATGACAGAAACCAAAGAAACATCTATGTCTTGTCTACACAAACTTGTAGCTGAAAATGCTCCTATGAGGTTCTTTGTTTCACTCTAAGTGCTAYATTTAAATAAATAAATACAAAAACAAAAAAAATTACAAAGTTCTTAATTTGCAGTAGAAGCTGAGAATGTTTGCCCTTAGTCTGGYTGTCTTCAGTGTGGAGTAGAGATGTTAACCATGGAAATGGTGAAAAAAGATCAGATCCTTAAGCAGTGTACACTGTTTAAGATGGAGAGGTTCTCTACAACTAAAAGATTTTTTGAAAAACCAACCCAAACCAGCAATTTAAAAATCTGGTTCATTAAGCTCTTTTAATTACTATTAAGATGACTCTTTTTTTAAAGGRTTGTTATTTTTTGACTGTTTTTTGCACAGAATATATAAGTATCCATTCCCATTTAAAAAATAGAAATATTGTGAGYATTTGCTTTTCTAATGTATTTAATAGTGAAAGCAATTTGCTTTTCTAATATATTTAATAATGTAGAATCACTCTTCAGAGCACCTTATCAATGACTTAACAATATATGCCAAATCAAAACTGAGGAATGTACTATAAAATAAATTTATTTCAGACGAATTTCCTGTAAAATAAATATATCTCCTCTCTAACCTCTAACTCAACTTGATTGTTTAGGTCTTATTTTTAGGTTATATGAGAGAGAGGACACAGTTCTCTCTCCTGGGAGGTGTTGGTTGCTTTACTACTGATCCCTGCTCAGACATGTGCAGGAAGATAACATTAATTTATGGAAGAAAATATCCAAATCTTATTCTTGATTCTTTTTCCTTCCCTGCACAAGCTTCAGCYATGATGCTGCTCATGTGAGTTTCTGAAGCAACACTGAGGCAARTTCTATTTATTTTATTGCATTTATTTATTCAAATKSMATTTGAATAAATAAATGMATCAATGGTACAGAGCTCTTGAAGAGCACTCAAATTCTCCAATAATTTAGTGTCACTTATGAGAAATATCCAGCAGCATCCTGCAGAATTCTTGCCACACAATACCTGTCAGCATGTTCAAAGTGAAAAATCAGCTTGTAAAAAAAAAAAAAACTTGTTAATTTTTTGAAAGAAATTAGTGTGCACCTTGTCAGGCAGAGGGGGAAGAAATTAATCTTATTTTTTGCAGAGTATGACTTCCTTTTTACAGGGAGGGATGCAAGAGGGAGATTGCACAGAAGAAGTGAGTCAGCACAGTAAATAGACACAAATCTGAGTGTTATCAGAGTATTTCACCTTTTGCCTACTAGAGGTCACTGCACTTTATTTGGAATGATAATACTGYGGGATTTCTGGATACAGCTTGTATCTGAAGTGAAAGTGATTTTTTATATATGTGAAAAAAAAAGTGCTTCTGTTAAAACAATCAACTGGGAATAATTTAGGACAGTAAGAATTTCTGGTTATTAAAAAGAATTTCTGTCTTCTTTCTCTGGTTTGCAGAGAGAGAATATTGGTTCATTTCCCTAAAAAAGCATTTTTTATCAGACAGAAGTGAAGTGCTGAAAGCAACAGAAGATTTTCTGATCACAATGCCTAGCTTGTTATCCCAAATATGGCCTGAATTTATATTAAAATGGAGAAGAAGGCTCAGGAACTGAGTTTTCAGATCTTCTTTTATCTATTGCAGTAGATTTRGAAAGTCACATGCATTGTGCATGTTGAACATATTGAACAGGGGAACATCCCCTCTTAAGAAAAAAATATGTTAACCATATTTTAGGAGATTCCAGAAGGACTAAAATCTCTCTTGATGAGCAGGTATTTGAGGACATGAGGTTCTCTACAGATAATAATTTACACAGAGTGGGGAATTATCATTATCATTTAGAATAAGCACAGTAAAAGGCGTGGTAGAGTTTTTGGAACACTTCCTTTCCAGCTTGTCCCCCTACATACAATTGAGAATGCAGTGATTTTAGTTATAATAATAGAATCTACTACTAATTACACATTTTATAGACAATTTACTGAAATCATATTACATTTTTGCAGACAGTGATAGTCTAGAGAAAAATGTTGAAGTTTAAGTTACTTACAAAATATGAAAACAAAAGTATTGCTAGCTTCATATTCTCCATAAAACACACTTCTAAAATTTTAGTTTAAAATTGCTTCTTAAAAAATTATTAAGAACAATTCCTRTTATTTGTGGTACAGGAAAATTATTTGAATCTGTGGTGATCTCAGAGCACATTCTGACATTTAGTAGCTTTTAAGAAAAATAACAAAACCAGAAGTTTCCCACTCAAACAAAGAAACATTTTTAAAAGTTCTTGCTCTTCACACACAAACTCTATCAGTGATAAGATTACACCAAAAAAAAAAAAGTAGAGGAACAAGGAAAGAGGATATTGAGCAAGCTGCYTGCTGAACAACTTTTAGTTCTTCATGTAAGCAACATGATGCAAACATTTGAAATGCTACTTAGTTTAAGGGGGAAAGACATCAAGCACAAAAGGTCCAGGTAAATCTTATTGCCAAGTTTAGGAAAATGAGGACAGCATGCAGGTTTACAGGCAATGAAGGATTTCACTAGCAGCAGGACAGTTTGTAGATAGGTTTAAACACTAATACTGGATGGAAGAGATTTAAAATTTTGCAAGTAGGTGAGAAACAAAGGTCTTCCCTCACTTCATTCCATTCCCCCTGAGGCTTCCCTTTTTTTGGCCTTTTCACACTCYTTTATTCTAGGACTGCTTCAAATGGGAGCGAGAGGGAAAGGAAAGCCTGTTTAATTAGCAGAGAGCACAGTGCCATCTTTCCCCATGCAGGAAGAGGCTCTCACATCCTCCAGCACCCGTCCTCAGCTGGCTCTGTCATTTGTGAGATGTTTGCCAGGCTCTCCCCAAGGTGCTCTGAAGAAATGCTGCAGCACTCTGGGGGAACGTTCAATGTGAAYGGGGCCGGAGAACGTGCAGAACAATTTCTAACACTTTTTCTCAGGAAAGCACTTCCTTTTATCTGTTTTCATCTGAAAACAGCAAGAGATCCTTCCACCAGAAAAATATTCCTGTTGCATGAATTTCATTAGCATAGCTAGGGAGCTCCAACTGGGTACCAAATGGTACGGCTTATATCCATGTATATATTTTCTGCCATATGCCAAGGAGTTGGCTGTATCTGGAGAACATTATAGTTCTGGCTGATTCAGCACAGTGAACAATCCACAGCCAAGCATTCAGAAATAAGAGATTAGGGCAGGGAATAAGGATTTCCACGTCAGTCATTTTTATTTGTAAAGGTAAAGAAAATMATTGGGTTATGAATGTCAGATCAACTGAAGTTCCCATATGATTTCATATGCAAACAGGATGATAAAAATACTTCACCTGTTACAGAGAAATGCACAATAACTCCACAAAAAAATGTGGCTTCATTTGCAGACCTAAAAACAATTTTGTAACCATTTTCTGTATATATATGATTGAAATTCATTTTGCTAACAAAACAATTTAAAAAAAAGAAATACAGGGTTTATCTGTCTACAGCATATTATCTGTAATGTTTTCCCATGATGGAAATATTTCCATAGCTAGAAGTCTGTGATCTTTCTTTTTATAGTTCAGAGAAAGTGTGGAATTGCAAAACACATCCTAAATATTTATAAAATGGAGCAATGGCATGGAACATAATACCCCAAAATCTTTTGAGTGTCTACCATGYTCATTATTTGGGAAGTCAACATTTAGTACTTCACCTTTGACAGCATTATAGGAGATATTTCTGAGAAAATAAAGATACAAAATATGAATTAAAAGCCTCTACAAAATGATACTGTATTAAAAGTGAGATTTAAGAACAATCTAAAGARGAAGCTTTGGGTTCAGTATCTAACATTACCAGAAAAGTGAAATTCCCATGAAGCAGTGCTCTGTCACCATGGCAACCTTACAAGGTAGCACAAAAGGATTCATCTTTATGCAACGCAGTTTTATAAAATCTATCATCCAAAATGTGACAGCATGTAGGATCTTGTGGGTCTGCTGTGACACCACAATGCATAGGAGTTATTAAATATAACCAATGCCTCATTTATTACCAGTCAAAGGAGCTACCTTTTAAATGCAAATGTTGAAAATTAAAATGAAGGGTTTAATCAGTAAAGCTCCCCAACCTTAAATTACCATGGGGAGAGTAACAATATGGGCTTGCTGACACTGTGTTTTAAAATATTAATACCAAGATCTATGCTTATTTTTGACAGCTGTAACATGACCTTTGGAAGTAAAAGTAATAAAAACAGTATGACCACCATTTTTTTGAAATAAAACCCTGTAATCTCAAAGCATAAAAGATATACTAACAGGTGATTACAAAGGGGATTACAGTGCAACCTAGTGAGTATATCTTTAACAATTCACAAGGCACCACTTTTTACCACATAAATATAATTTATTATACTTAAAACCTGCTTGAGAGCAAGGTTACCTGGYAGAACTGCAGCAGGTGCTCCAGGTTAATTTGATTCAAGTTATTTTCTGCAGAATGTCTAATTGCGAATGGCTCTGCCTATTGATCTCTTGCTAAGATCAATAAATTTTTTTCATCTCTGTGAACTACACAGGGAGAAGAATAGAAAGGAAAGGGAAATGAGAGAAAGGAGAAGAAAGGAAAGAAATGAGAGAGAGAAAAGATGTAGAGCAGAGAAAAAAGGAATGGAAGGGAAGAGAAGAAGGAAGGAAGGAAGGAAGGAAGGAAGGAAGGAAGGAAGGAAGGAGGAAGGAAGGAAGGAAGGAAGGAAGGAAGGAAGGAAGGAAGGAAGGAAGGAAGAAGGAAAGGAAGGAAGGAAGGAAGGAGGGAGGGGAGGGAGGGAGGGAGGGAGGGAGGGAGGGAGGGAGGAGAAAGGAGAAAAGAGAGAAAGAGAGAAAAAGAAAGAAAGAAAGAAAGAAAGAAAGAAAAGAAATAGAAAGAAAGAAAGAAAGAAAGAAAGATTCAAGAAAAGAAAAGAAAGACAAGAAAGAAAGAATAAAGAAGCTTAAAATAGATTTCTTGCACAGAGGATGGTATCTCTCCATTTTTCTTTTTCCCTAAATGTCATTCTTACAGTGAAAAATCATACAAAACAAAATCTAGAACAGAATTGTTCTAAAATATGTGAACTGTAATGAATCATAAACTTTAAAATACTGTGATGAGGTCTTATTTTTCCTAATGTTTGACTTTTTTTTTTTCGTACAGCACGTATAAATCTAGAGAAAAATATTTTAAGTGACCTTAGGATGTCAGAACATGCACGATATTGGCCTAGTGAATGTAAAGAAAAATCACAAGTAGTCTTCTTCTCATGAAATTGCAGCATAATTTTTTTTTCCTTATTAGGGTATAAGCCCATGAATGCAGGCATGGAGTCAGTAATAGAAATATACACCCAGATGAAGCTTGGTTTCAAAGGTTGTGTTTGTTGGTTAGTGTGACTAACAGTCATGTCTCTTCAGCAAATGCCTTTGTATGTCACCACTACAATTAATATTATTCAGAAATAACCAGGGTTKTGAGAATTATTTGACTAGAGAAGGCATAAATGTGCTTTTCAAATGAATATAGAATACTATAGTCTTGATTAAGATGGAAACTAAAGTCAGGGTCATCTGCAGAACCATCTTCTCATGTAAGTGCTTTTTGAATTCCAGCTGAGCTCATAAGGGAGGGGAAAAATGATACAAATGCTATGCCATGTGTCATAAAGACATGACAGCACTTTTCCAGCTTTTCTACACCTTTTCACAGGAGTCTGATGACAGAARAGAGACTATTAACACAGGTTAGCCAGCTGTCTGGGACTTACCCCAGCAGGAAAGAAGCACTGCAGAGCCTTCCTCAGGAAGCATTGTTTCCCATTAATCCTTTGATGGGGTAATGGGACATTTGAAGTTACATCATTCTCCATGAGTACCTCTGAGGTGGCCCAAAATTTGACAGCAGCTGAATTAGATCCTTGCTGCTAGCAGAATTTATGAAACAGAATAAGTTTTCATAAAATATACCCATTGGCTCTTTTGCCCTTTTCTTGCYCTCCAATTGCTCACATGAACATAGAGTTTTATAAATGTGTGGCTAAGACCTCATTGCTCAACGTGATTATGAGCAATGGAAAAAAAAATCTTCAACAGAATGAAGAGAAAAATAACATTAAAAATATTTGTAAGTGACATCCAGAGCCTTCCAGCCTTTCAAAGGCAGCACCTTGAAAGGGGTATTKCTGCTGACCTGCCATCACAATGCCATGACTAAGATTTCATATTGAAGCAGTTGTAAATTAATCAAAGAGCTGCTGGTCCTCCCCAGAGCAAAATTGAATAGGGGCAGATAAATGTCAGATATAGCAAGCTGGCTTTAGATTGCAAGCCCCAAAGCATATTTTGTTATTCCTGTGCCTTAGGATCAAATTATTCAGACACCAAAACCACATATTTCTTCTTCTAAAAATAATGTCTCTTTAAAAACAAAGATTATTCATACAAAGTGCAATAGTTAGAAGTTTATAGTTTACAGCAACCAAAAACAGAATAATGTTTAAAATCTACTTAGCACATCTGTGCTTTTCCTTGCATCATACAACAGAGTCACGTTTGATTGACTACAGCTTTTTTCAGTAAGAGAACATGATGAAAAACACAATCAATGGTCAGATGAGTCTGAGCAATTTTGTCTTAACTACAGCACATCCCCAGATCTGAAAGCAATTTTTCCTTAGTACTGCTCATATTAAAACTGCTTCTTAAACAATACAGTATTGTATCCTCACCTTTGTTCTAATTTTAATACAATAATTAATACTAACTGCTTACCAGCTTYGGTTGAGAAATTATTTATAATACTTGCTGAATTTGATATCTTCACAGTATCATCTAATTTATTCTCTGCCATTAAGTTATGACTTAGTCTATTTTTGTGATTAGGGTAGTTTCTGCATGCTTGTGCAAGTAGTTGAGTGTTAAATTATAATTTCCTTCCTATATAGTTCCCATATGAAAAAAATAGMGAAAGTTTAGAATCATTCTTTAAAATTTCTTTAAGGTGTATGACTTTAAATTATCAAAAATAGAAAGACTGAACTGCAAATCTTATTGTATTTGAGAAGAATTTTGCCATAGACATCAGTAAGGATGGGATATTGCCTTCCAGAGCTTAAATAAGGAACAAATTCACAGCCAAATTTTTGATTAAAATACAGTTAAGTTTACTCCATAAAGGTCAGAGAGAAAAAATGTCAATACATTTAAAGTTTTGCTGTGTTTGAATAATCTGATTTTAAATTGATTAATACAATTAAAAGCTTCAAAAAGGAATTTATATAAACACAAAATTAGTGACTGGCTTTTATACTATTCAATCTACTTCTTTTTCACACTGATAGCAATATATCCATTTATTATAAACATGTAAACCCCCTACACTTTTATAAATTATATCACAAATTAAAGTGTATTTTAATGACGTAGTCTGCCACAGCTCAAAGTCTTAAAAGACTTTCATTAAAGGCCAAAGTTAAAAACATTCCTTCAGCAGCTATTGACTACTTCAAGACATAGATTGAGGGATGTGTATTTTCATTTCTTAGAAGTAGAGAACAAAGAATGCACAAGAGAGATGGATCATGGCAAAGCAGTAATGCAAGTAAAAAAAAAGAAAAAGCAATACTGAATCAATAGTAATATTAACTATATTGATGACCCTTTTCATTACTATAATTCTGAACACAAAACAAATTTCTACCACATCAGCCTGCCAATAATATCTGTGGGCTGCATGAAGGTGAGCAGGTGAGGCTTTTTTCCATTTTCCTACAAGTAATTCATTTGTAAGAGCAGCACTCTCAATTTACCACATAAGCAAATTAGTAGCTTGTTTCATGGCAGAATATTGGCTTTTCTAGAGTTATATCCAACTCCTCTACAGTAAATAATACCACTGTCTACTCTCTCACATATTTAGAGCAATTAGTTGTTAATACCAAGGGATTGACTATGAGAACTTTTCTCACTGTGGAGAAACCACTGCTCACATATCTGCGCCACAAAACTGCTCTGACAGCTTGGGATTCACCACAGAGGAATTCACCACTAGTGCTCTCCAGCATCTTCTGCCTGTTGAGGACTCCTTCTTAGCAGAAAGGTGCCTTTTGAAATTAGTGGTCCATCCCTGACAGCCTCTTTCATCACTTGACCACAGTGGACTTCCCACAATGGACACATCTTCTCCTGCACTTCCAGTCCCATGATCTTGGACTTCAGGCTTGTCCTGCTTGGCAACTGGCAATAGCTACAGAAAAATCTGGCTCCAGATTTAACAAAGCATTAAATTTAATAACCCTATGAAATTTCATTCTGTGCCATGCTTGCAGGYTGAAACCTTACTTATCAGAGTGGGAGCATTTCCAGCAGCTGAACAGGAAGGCTTGGATACAGGGCATCAAGTGTTTTGTCCTTCCCTCCAAAGAAAACACAGAACAGTAGAACTTCCACAGAAGAGTCCAAAGAAGTAAAGTTGTGAGGAAAAATATTAGTTTTGCAATCTCTGTCCTCATTTTGATACATAAAACCTATTGAAAAGCCATTGAATTGTTCAGGTTGGAAAAGACCTCTAAGATCATTGTCCAGCTGTTGACCATGATTACAGGATGTGCATTCTTGCTCTAAGACAACTGCAAACTAGATGACAACACAAATAATTTCATAATAAGTGCTGGAATTTTCATCCAAAAAAGTAGTCATCAGCTGACATTTGACAATATAATTCTTATGCAAATTCTCCATGGATTTGTAAGGCATTTTCCCTCAATCCTACCTTGTAAACTAAYACTTGTTTTCTTTAAGGAAGTTATTAAATCATTGAAAGTTGGTCTGTAAATCTAGACACTCACCTAACATTTGCAGAAGGCTGAATTWAACAGATAGAAGGGAACCTCAGACTTGGTTACAAGATGACCAACCAAGCTCAATGCATTGGCTGGCACCTCAGTCAGCACACCTCAACTTTCACACTCCCAATGACTTTTATAACAGCAGATCAGTCCTGAGCCTCTGAGCTCTGGAAAGGAAATCATTTTACACCCCACATAGTCTAGGCTGACCAAAACTATAAATCTTTCCTGAGTGTGTCTCAGTCAGTAGCAATAAAAGATTTGTGCATGTGAGACTGCACCATCCTGGTGATTCTGCTGTCTGTGCTGGATCAACCTGTTTCATGGAAGTGACTCTGCTCTCCATGCTTAAGGAAGGCCCCAGGCTACAGCTCAGCCCTATTCCCAGCTTTGRGATTAGGTATGATGCAAACATTCCACATATTGCTGTAATCTTCATCTCTTTAGACCTTCTTTCCAGACCTCAATAGCCACAAAAAGAGAGGCCAAAGACCTAATAAAGACTGCCCAATATTGAACACTTATTGGGCAAAGACTTGAGTTACTTCAATAAGGTCAAGAGTCTATAACCATCATWACAATCAGAAATGCATATTTTTTGAGCTACTTTAAAATAAAATGGTTTGAGAATTCAAAGCAAAAAACAAAAGCTACAAGATGCCAAAAAATGCCACATAGCTGTGGGCATGGGTGTGCCTTCTTAATGTTGTCATGTTGGAATGACAAATCTGAGATGCGTGCAAATTCCTAAGGTAGATTTTGATAAACACTGTTKAGATCTCACAACCTTTACTCAGCAACCTCACAGTTTTGACTTTCACAGTACTAAAATTCCCACAGTACCCAAAGGCACCTCATATTTCCCCCTTCKACTGCAGAACAAGCCTGTGTGCTGAGGCGAGGGTTGTGCATTCTGGTGGGCAGGATTTCTCCAGCCCTTTGGTTAGATCTCTGTTAGCATTGCAAGGCTTAGGTCCCCTTTGTAGAGCTGGCCTTCAATACRAGAGGATTTTTTTTCTCCCTGAAAAATTAATGGTAAGAAAGATTGACTGTCTCTGGATGCATAATTCAATTTGAAGTATCTGAAAAATGTTACTGAAAATCACCTCTATTTGCCAAAAGCTGCCAAGCTATTTGCACAAAACCATGGAAAGAATTCTGGGAGATGTCAATAATGAATAGGATAAATGTTCTCAAGCTTGATAACTAAAAGGAGTTTGCTGATAAATTTAAAATGCATTCAGCATGCTCTAGAGTCATTTAATATAGATATTGCTCCTGGATTTATTAAAAAAGAAAGAGTAGTTCTGAAAAAGTGCTACTTTTTTTCCAGATTATCTGACATTTCAATGCACATAAGTAATGACTGGCTGTATGTAATGTCTGTTATGTATGTAGTGTAATGTATGTAATTTATGTTATTTCCTCATAAAATTTTTTTACTTAAGAAATAGGGAGGGTTTTGGAGCTTCTTTCCTTTATTCATGTTTAGATATAAAAAAAAAATTCAACACATTTCTTTAGGGCAAATACAAATGTTTGGGCACCATATTCAAGCACATTACTAAATAATAACATATATTCTACCTATTTGATTCTCTTCACTTTATTTTCTTTTACATTTATATTTCACATAAGACTTGAAGCATTTTTGCTTCAAGGTCTTTTAAACTATAATAATAATGTGGTTATGGAATAGGCATCTAGAATACTTAATAGCACATGTAAGAGTTAGGTATTTTTCCTACTTTTAAAAAGCTATAACTAAATGTTCATATTTTGGGGAATCAGAGGTTATTTGATCTATTTTTATTTAAGGCTTAAATACAGAAAACATAATAGAAATTTTCGTGGAAATTGACAGAAGATCTATTTACATGTCATTGGTAAAAAAGGTATAAAATAAAACTAGGTTTGATTGTTTCCACTTGCTGATTTCAGAGGCAAAATTCTTTCTGCTCTCTTATGTCTTGTTTTGCTTATTTGTTCCTTCTTTTGCCACCACCTTCACCTCCTTGATTATGTGTGAGCACTCTGCTACTTAGTTTTGTTCCTGGATCTAATCTTTTTAGGCAAATATTATAGACCTCTGCTTAAGACCTAGAGGTCTTGGGGTTTTGTCTTCATTAACCTTCCTCTTGATATAGATCTACTTCATAATATCCTTCTCCTCAACTGGTCTTAAATCATCCATACTAAAGTACATACAGCTCTTTTTAATTCACTGTATTTGCAAAGATTCTTTGCTGATGTACAGGTAATGATCAAATCAAGTCTATAGACTAAATATTTAATATGACTTTCAGAGATAGGAATTAAAATACAGCAATGAGGGGAGGAGAATGGTTGAAGGAAGCCTTTCTCTCTTGAAAAATGTTGTCATGAACTTAAGTAATTTTGTTATCAAATCAATTATGAAAATTGAAGATATGGAAGCGTTGGAGTTGAAGAGCCTTTGACAGAAATGTAGCATTGTTGAATTCTGATCAAACATCAAAAGTGACAGAAATGCATAAGCAGGGTTCTTTTTAAAGACTAAATGAACAACCAGAGAGCTTGACTAAGTCACATGTCACATCTTCCAGGTCTCTCAGGCAATTTTCTCTACACTCTCAAGCCAAGCCAGGACCAAGGATTGCCAGGTCTGGRTTTTCCACTTCTAAATTGTCATCCACTCCCATAGCAACAGCTCTTTTACCTTCCCATTCTTCTTAACTTCTCCCTTTGCTAACCCTTGGACTATAAGAAAAAAAAAGTATGAGTGGTTGGCTTTATCAAAGTTTTTTCTGGGCCCTACTGAGTATTGGAACAGTTGGTCCTAGGAGAAAACATTTGGCAGGAAATAGCTATGGTATCTTAAAAATTTGGGAGCAGTTACCTTATCTTTCTCCTAGCAACAGGGAGACATAGCCAGTAGGAGAAAAGAACAGAACAATAAAATCTTTTATGCCTGTACTTCTATGGCTCTTCAGAACMTTCCTGCCTTCTTTGAGACTTCACAAACACAGGTAGTTTTCAAATCTGTCWAGAACCAGGTTTAAATGTCAGGACACTGAAGTTTCCCCTCGTAGTTTTCTACTTAGTGCCTTAGTTTTTCAAGGAAAAGTTTGGAATACAATAACCCAGAACAGGCTGCTCTCACTGCCTTGTGCCAAAAGTCATTGTCCTCCCACGCTGCAAGCATCTCAGAGGTGCTACAGGTATTTAATTAGCAAAGTTCTTCACAAAAGAATGCTAAATATTCACACTGTAAGGAAAAACACTGTCCTTCAGGAAAAAAGAAGAGACAAGAGATGYATAAAGTTTTAGTAAAGTTCTTGTCAGCTTTACTCATCCTTTTTGTATTCTCTGAGCTTTTCACTTAGCATAAGAAAAAAAAACCCCTTTCTTGCAGTCCATATTCACACTACKGCCTTGATCACAGGAAAATTGAACACCTTCAGTGCACGATAATTARGCACACCTGTAATCCAATTAGTATTTCATTGGTCTCCACACATGCAGTGGCTTTGTTCTTAGACCACAGGAACCCTGTTTATTACTCAGTTAAAAAAMCCAAAACAACAAACAACAACAAAAACCAAAAAACAACCCCAAAACCAAAACAAAGCAGAAAGGAAAACAGCCCAACTGCAACTTGCACAGATTTAAAAAAAATTCTACATCTATCAAAAACATTCAAAGTTTCTCCTCTTTCTTTCTTGCTCTGTGTTACTGCTGATAAATTTCTCTCCCCAAACCATCACAAATTGGCACTAATGTCTGCTTGGTTTCATCCCTAGTGCCTATTKGCAGACAAACCCACTACAATAAACTCAAACTCTGAAGCAGTCAAAGGTGTTCCATGTTGAGTTACTAAAACCAAATTAAACTAGATTTTGAATCAGACACATCCTGGAATACTGGAAAGATTTTTTTTTTTTTTCAAATAACATGCCTGACCACATYAACAGTCATGACCACACTTCACTGATAGTCAAACACCTGCTAAAACTGTCAGCAGATGCACCACAGGCAACATAGGAATTGAGGTTTTGAGGTACAGAAAGTTCATGCTTTAACTGCCAATTAGGTTTTCCTCAGTCCTTCAGCATAATGACAGGCACTGTGCAACCATGAAAGCATCAAGGCTTCATCAGTTCTCCTGCTAAACAATGTCTCTTGTAAAGAGACACAACACAAGATAAGAAAAAATATAAAATATATTGTAAATGTAAAGGAAAAAGAGATTGTGTGGTGCTTTTCTCCCATGTACTCATTTATGTGAATCTGAATATTATAATCCAACATAAATKATACAAAATGACCTAATTATAACTGCTGGAGGGTCTAGAGTTGTTCTTGGAATGGCTTTTTTACATTTTGTTTTGCTTTTAGCTGTCAATTCCTCTGTATCAGTCTTCAAACATAGGATAACATCCTCATAGTGACATTTTAATATGCCCTGTTCTCAAACACTCCCCAGAAATTAATTCTCTGAGAATACCAGATGCTGCCAGTTCTGAGGGATGACACTGAGACAGAAGGAAGCTGCTCAGAGAATTTCTGAGGTGTGCAGCAGCACAGGAGGAACCAGGGGCATGGATTTGCCACATATTTGAAGCCTGCTCCTCTCTAACACACCAGTGTGGCTTGAACACAATCCATAGACATGGAAAAACAGAAATCAGCTTTTCTTTATCTGAATCCCAGTTCTCAATCTGAATCAGAATTCCTTATCCCTCTTCCCGCAGAGTAATTTCACTGATGGATGTACAATTACCAGCTTCACTGAGGACACAAAGGTAGATTAGAAAACAAGGACAGATGTTCCAAAAGAGAGGTCTCCTCTTAGCTACACATAGAGATGCTTCCATAATCTACATTAATAATAAGTGCACAAAAGAATAAAGAAAAATCTGTAGGAGAGACATTTTTCCCCATCCAAGTGAATATGATTTTTCATTTTTCCCARTGACCCATATTTAGCTGCTTGTACATATATTTGACTCATTGTATTAATAAATTATCAAACAGTAAAATGTTAATAACCCAGAGATAGTTAAGTTTACAAGGTGTGCAACTGAACACCACTAATGAGGCATAGAAGATATACCTCAAAAATTGACTTTCCTCTTCCTCCCTGATAGCCAACATGTATTACCAGGGAAAGATTTGGAATTTTTTTAAACTAGATATATTCTAAATTCATTGAATTAAATAAATCCTTAATTTTTTTTTTTCATATGGTCTAGGAGAAACAACATAGTCCCATTTGTCTTCCTGAGTTTTAGCAAATAACAGGATCTTTTCCTAGCTACAATAAAACTGAACATTAAGAAAGTGTTTGAAGTCTTCATGAATAAAGATAATTCTGATGTAGAATAATAAGTCCTTCAATAAAGTAGCCTATGATTCCATCCTCTCCTTTTGTRTGAGCATATTGCAACTAAAAAAGACTACTTAACTTTCAGTGAATATAAATTTGAATGGTGAGGTTCAAAGAGAAACTAAATATTAGAACGCTGACTTCAGTCTTTATATTAAAAGACTCTGGGTTTTGTAAGTTTGAATCTTCTCTCTAATTCAGAGCACTCTTATGGGACTGTGTTACCCTCTAGTTTATAGCATTTCCTAGATTCAATCACAATTTCTATTTCTCATTTAATTTTCCAGCTTTGTATAAGCATTTTCCCTTTATAAAAGGGCAGAAATGAACAGCTCCAGCTTTGCTGCACAAATAATCCACAACWATGTTTTGCCCAGGGTTTATCTGGTGTAGCAGTCACTGTATGACAAGGTAAACCCATTTCTCACAGTATAACTTAATGACCTCCAAAACCTGTAGCAAATGTGTTATGAGAACCTGTATAAAACAAAAATACTGAATAGCATGACGCTCCTGAATATGAGATTAACTGCAGTATTCAATTCAAAGTATTCAAAATAAATAACCACAGCAAAATACTGAAGTTGGAGAAGGATTAGCCTCCCTTTGATTCACACTTCCATATATGTTTGAGGCTTTGCCAAGAAGGTGCTTCAGTTTCCATGTTACATCCTGGCTTGAGGGAGTGCTTTGAATGGTTTTCCCAGTTAGTCCATAAGGGCTTGACCTGGGGGAGCTCATTGACACATAATTCCATCTACACAAGAAACCTGATAAAAGTGCCACTAATAAAGCAAAAATGGTGTGACTCTTTTAATGCCTGACAATTTTCTTACATGTTGCCACAGTAATTTTTCTGTTCTGGGTGATTCATAGGCTTCAAGGCCAGAAAGGTTGTTTTTGGTTATCTAGTCTCATTTCCTGCATRATAGAAATTACAGGCTGTCAGCTAGTACATGAGAGACCTCCTCTTTAAGCAGTTTAATGGCTAAGAACCTAGTAAATGTATTTTTAGACTTTCTGAAGCCTGCTCTTCTGACTTGGGTCTCAAGAGTATGCCAACTAGGTAGAGGAGTATAGGCACATTCTTGCCTCCCAAGGTGGATAATTAGCATGACCTAGATATATGTACATTTGTGAGAGTAATATGTACTTATTAAAAGCTATAGGGCTGATATACAGATCTTTTAGGTGTTTTGAAAAGGAAAATATTAATTAAACTTTCATTTTGCTTTTATAACAGCTTGATAAATGCAGAACTCTCAAAAACCTGTTTCTTTAACAAGCCTATTCATTTCAGGGACAACCAAAATGAATAATCTTGTTAGCAAGGTGTAAGTCTATCAGCTATTTTAGAACACTGGATAAATATCAAATGCATGTGTTTTCCTGGAAGACAGAATAAATRACACATAATGACACATGAGTGATTTTTATTACATACTTGTCATTATATAAAGCATTATAAAACCTGAGATAGAGCCATTTCTGAGAGGTAAAGTGATGAAGTGCAGGAGGTTCTATTTACCTGCTAATGTGACTACATCCTGAATGCAGCTCCAYGTATGCATGGTAAATGTGTATATGTTAATATAAATCTTTGAGGAATTTGTCCTTTAGAATTGTGAATGACTTACTGTGTTTTACTCCATGTATTCAGTGCTTCCCAATATTTTCAAAAGGAATACAGGAATTTATCCTCTTCACAGTAGCCTGAAYAGCCCCTTCTTTGCTCTGGGGAAGTATTTAGCAGTAGACTAACAGTGGGACTCAGGTAGCTTCATGTAATGCTCAGAATACAGATTTGCCATAGACATTTTCCTGTCTTTTCCATTGATTTTTTCCATAGATTTTCCTGATATTTTCCTAWATGAATAGGATGTATAAAAGTTCTATACTGATAAATATGTTGCATGAGAACCATACAGAATTACTAGTTTCCAAGTCTAGCTTTGTTGGTCCAATCTTGGACTTAGATACTTTTACATTATTCTTTTCTGAAATATAAATTTTCTTTCAGTGTTATAACACAGTCACAGTCATGGACAATATTCTTATTTGAATAATTCACTGCAGAGAAGTATAGAGACAAAAAAAAAAAACCTGCTAAAGACATTAAAAAAAAATCAGTGCATGACTGACATAGTCACAGCTGCATTTTTTGTGTTTGAAGGTGCATATGATGTAAGAACTTAAGAACTTAGAGGGATAGCTGCAAAATTAATGGTTTTCAGAGGCATTTGGRTGAAAGGAAAGCGCCAGTTCACTACTTGTACACCAATGACGTAAGAGTGTTCAGGCAAATGAAGATTAAATTAAAATAGAATACTTTGAAATCTTCCATCACTTTTGTGATGATATAAACATACAGTATATGTTTATAATATAACCACAGCCAAATGACTCTTCTAAAATTGAAAATTACATAACAACTAGTCAGTAGTGGCAGTTAATTCAAGTAGTATCAGATACCCATTTAAATAAACATCCATTGATAGTGCAAATAGCACTGTCAAACAGGTATTTGCCTTTAAAATTAATTTATGTTTTGTTTTGCACAGCTTCAATAGTAAAATCACAGCTTGCAAACATAGTTTTCAATGGTGATTTGCATGTAGACAACTTTGGTGGGGTTTTTAAAAATATTTCTTATGGACTTGTAGAAATAYTAAATGTATTGTGTAAGTACCTTGTAAGACGAAGTGGTTAAGCAGAGCCATTAACTGAGAAAATCAAAAGACCAGCTTGTATTACCAGCAAAAGGCCTGCAATGCCCTTTTCCTGAGATCAAAAGCCCTTATCTGGCACCTTTTGATGTAACTCAGGTTGTTCCTAACAGAGACACTCAGGTTCAATGAAGTAGGAAATGAAGGAAATTCTTCCTGATTTCCAGTTCTAGAGAGAGATGTTACTGTTGGCTGGGAGTGGGGTCACCTAAGTACCAATGCAGCTGTCCTCAGGAACCTCTCAGGTTTTTGTCAGCTAGAAGATGCTTCAGAAGCAGAGCATTAATGGTCACAGAAAGATCTTTAGCTTCCTTTCCTTTAGGTGGACACTCCTAAAAATGGAATAACCATGGCTCATGATAATGGAATTCAGCACAGACCTGTTAGTTAAGGGTAACCCCAGTGAAAATTTTCCAGACTTATACTCACTTAATGCTGAATTTTGCTTCCCAGGCAGACTCCCCTCTGTCTGAAGAATATGCAAAGGCAGATGAAAGGAATKAGACCCAGCTGCTTTTATTTCCTCCCACCCTCAATACAGAGAAGCTACTGAAGTCAAGGCTGTGATGCCAGCAGTGCCAGGTGTTCTGTGGTAGCCTCYTGTTATCCAAGGTTGCTTCTATACAGCTTTATTAGTTGCCAGTGAATCAGTCCAGATGCTTCCTTTCTTTAAAGAATAAATGTCTACTTTGAGCAGGGAAAAAAAAAAAGTACCAGAACTTCTAAGTCATAGCAGCAAATGACAAAAACTGCCTTTAAATGAAATGCAGTGCTGATCAGAAAATTGTTCTAAGTGGGTGCCAACAGAAAARAACCCTTTGCCCTGAATATAGATTTAATGAGGAAGAAAGGACTCCTTTCACTAGAATAAATTCATTCAATAAAAAGATTCAGTCACTTTTGTTTCCTCCCAAGTCTGAAAAAAAACCCYCATATCTGGATAACAGGTTGGTATCTATGAAAACCATTAAAATAATGATGATAATTTCATAGCAAAGTCCATGCTCCATGCTCCACAATTTCCTATGGGAATCCTCCTTTATGCTCCTGAACTTCCCAGTTCTTTGCACGATTTCACTGTTCTGCTTAATTGCTCTAGGTAGACCTTGAAGTAAACATAGAAAGCTACCATTGAGCAATTAAAAATATCAGGGTTATAGAAGTCTTTGAAAATCAGGAAAGAGGGATATTAGTAGTACCAGTGTAAATGATGTTTTTTTTTTTTTAATTAAAAGAGTTCAAAGATGACTTGATAACTCAAATTTCTGTCGTTTCTAAGTACCTTGGCATGTTATTACCACAAAAGAAAATTTCTGTAAAGAGTAGGTTAAAAAATTTGTATGCAGCATTCTTATTTCTACAAGAATGATMGATTCTGACCTGAATATTTAAATATTTTTCGATTCCTTTGCAGAGAGTTCTTCTTGGTAGAAAAATATCATTATAATGTGCATTTAAAGAGCATAGTCCCCATTTTCAGCTATGCCAGTACAATTTTAGAGCAGTCTTCTTAAGAGTTCTTCACTTTCATTAGATTTAGATTCTTTAGAAACTGTGATAAAGCTTAGTCCAGAATTTTGTAATCCTGCATGTAGACAAATGTTAGAGATGTTTGAAAATACTCTTCCTTGGGGCTCTAATTTCTTTCCACTTAGCTGGTGAAACTCCACTGAGCRTGATTGATTGGATTAATGTTAAAATCAGCTGAGACTTCTGTTCTGAGATGTACAGTAATTTCCAACTACTTTTGATTTTCACTGAAATAATAGAAATTAGATTCTGTGTGGCTCATTTGTTTAGTTGTTCTTGTAGATTTCAAGGACTGAATTTTATCCTAGGAAGATACAGTGCAATCTTAGGGTGAAAYTGAAATCTTTAGTGTCAGTCTGCTGATGTATTTGGCTCACAAGAAGGTTCAAGGATATTCCAATAGCCAAGTAATACACCTCTCTCAAATACTTGTTTCATTGGAAATGTCTGTGAAATATGTATAAAACTCTCATGGCATTTCACTGTGCAAAAAAGGTACAGACCACTGCAGTCTTAGATTCTCATTTTCTAGGTACATTTACACATACATTAAAAGAAAAGTTTGCTTTAAGGAAGAAATGCTAAGTTTTCCTATTTCTTTATTGCTTACCTGCTGATTCTTTTTTTTACCTCTTCAGACTGACAGCTTAACTGTTTTCCATCCCCARTAAATCCCCTCATACTTTTTGGCCTGAAATGCACATCCTTCATCTTGAAAGAACTTTAATATTATTTTGAAAGGTTTTCTGTCAGCATACACATCTTCTGGATAAACCTGTGCTCAAAGTGGAGCCTTGTGCTGAGGAAGCCAAAATCTTGCATATGTACTATCTCCTACTAAAACGTTTACTGGGCCCAGCAGAAATCTACACATTTGCAAATATAACATTTTTTTACATTAAATCCTCCAGATTTACACATTTATTGTCTTTCCTCTGAATCCATAGGAAGTCTATGAAAAACACACACACGTTACATGATCATTTTGAGTGACATCAGAATGATTCAGAACCTGGTAAATTYTTTATTTTCATGGTGGTAAGGCACTAGAACTCTTGGCGTGGATTGGATATTACCATGTGGTGATTTTATTTTAAAAATATGTTTCCCTTTCTCCAGAAAGTTTTTTTTTATATTTGTGACAGGTCCTTACAAATTCTTCATACTGCTGATGAGGAATCAGCCATCTCAGATAGAATTTCAAGTGTGTGCATCTCAAGGAAGAATTTGCATTTCTGTTCCTGATGTTGGTTGGTTTCTTCTGAGCCATGTGCTTCAGATAGAAAACTTCTTCAGCAGCCATCTTCTGCTGCATTTTTTGTCTCCTTGGGGACCTTTTATTGATCATAGTTCAACATAATTTGAATTTGCAGTTTCAAATGCCAATATTCCAGGGTGGCAGGGTATCACCCACTGAAGTGCAAGAAAATTACTTGCTTCAATGCATCAAAATAAACATTTAGTGTATAGTTCATTATGATATTCAACCAAAATTTGAAYATATTGACCATACAAATATAAGGATAGTACAAATATTTATTGGAACATATATTTGTAGGCATGGGGGTATGAGTTACATACAAAAACTTAGTTATAATAGTTTTGGTGAACAGCAGCCTCTGTTTAACTATACTGATGAGATTCTTTAGAAAAGAAGAAGTCATTATAGAAGAGATATGATGTGTATCTTCTGCTCTTTGGAGTACTTKGAGAAACTTTATATTTAAAGTCCATTAATTTATTAAAAAAATTGTAATGCTCATTAAAAATAATGGTAGTTTTAAAGAGAWTTTTTTTTTAATTCTTATGCTCATAATTCAATAAAATTTCCAAGACTTTCAAAATGTTTGGGACTTGTGGAGGTTAAATTTTTAAACCTTGTTGATTTGACCCTTTTTACCCATAGAAGCAACTACAAGATTGAGTGGGGAAGCTCAGGTTATCCATTCTTCTCCTGTAACGTCACCTAGAAACAATTTCAGTTTCCCTACCCTGGCAACCCCATTGTGTGTCAAACCCCTAAATTACCTCACTTTGCTTCTAGCAGGGAGTCTTTCCAACCAGCTGCTATCACCTAGGATATATAACTATGTGAACAAGTGCAGAGGGTCAGGAATGCCCTCCATCCGTGTTTTGTGCTTGCCCGGCAAAAGCCAGCTGCAGCTGAGAAGGCATGAAACTGAGTCCATGTCAACAGGGCACTGAGCCAAAAATAAGGAGCTGAGCTCGTGTCCAGGGCTGTGCCAAAGCAYTTACAGGGTTTCTGGACTCCTGGGGGCTTGGATCAGGGAAGGCTGGGCTATGGGTGTCTCTCAGGCCCACCCTGAAGCAGCACACACAGCAGCAGATGAGGAGGCGTTTCAATGAGAGTGCAAGAAGACAAGACCATCTTGGTTCTTCAAAACCAGAGCAAAACTGAAAGTCATTCCAGTAAAATGAACTTGTGGTTGCAGGAAGGTTAATGACCAAATTCCAGACAGTTTGATGTGAGGGGAGATTACTGGCACAAAGTGAGATTTGTGTTGCATGACACAAGCATCACATAATTACTTAGCTTTAACATATCACTTTTATGCTCCTGATTGTTTAAGGATTTCTCTAAATTGCTTTTATTTTTCAATGCTCTATTTTTCCAGCTGTCAGATGAGTTGTGTGATTGATAATTAAAAAATTAGTGGTGTCTCTTTGGTGTTACAGGTATTGTACAATAGCATGTGCAAGAAACCCCTCCTTTGTCAAGAATGTTGACACTCATAAATTGCCATTCTGAAGTCTTTCTTCAGCATTTATACACAGTAAAGCAAATACCAGCACATCAAAAGCCTGCAATCTAATCCAATAAATTGCAGTTGTACTATCAATTTTTTGGTAGAAACACTTATTGCTCAGCTAGCTAACATTTAATAGTTTTTTATGAACCTGAGTGATTCATGTATAATTTAAAGCTGCACATAATCTCTAAAATAATAGAACAGGAGCAAGAACATAGTATTTAGGTACAGAATGAGTAATATATATAGTCAAAAGTATGATAATTACATAAAAATAAGCTATAGGTATAAATATGAATAGGCTTAAGAGAACTGCAGTATAAAAACAAAGTATTACATGTCACTCKTACAGTTTGTGAATTATAAAATCCTTTCATTGCCCACCAAAAGAATATGAAAAGGAGAAYATRAAAAGGAGARGATGAGATYTTTTTTTTAAGTAGAGAAATGGAGTGTTTTGCATTAGWTGCCATATAAGTTTAGTCCTATTACTATTCAACACAAAATTATCCTGCATGGCTTTGATGAGGKAAGGCCTATAGGTGGAAATGGTTTTATTAGACCACCTCCAATAGTTTGAGAGAGCAGAGAAAATTTGTTTGGGCACAAATATTTTGGGGGCAAACAAATCTGCCTGTTATGAACAGCAGATTTAAGGATTGCTTCGAATTCAAGCAATTGCTCTGAATAGCATTTAAAGTGGCCAAGTAAAAACATCAGCACCATTTACAAACCTTACCTTGCCTATGACTTTTCACCATCAGAGCTKTGACAACCCTGCTGCTAAAGTTCTATACAGGTCAGTTATTTCCAGGGGATGAAAAAGKAATTCCTAAATATTTCTGAATAGATGGTGCTTGTCAGAAAATAAACAAATGCCAATATAAATAAAAGACCGCAGATCTTCCTAGAATTAGGCATAGCATCTATAAAGAGTAATTTGTGGGGAGATTATCCAGGGTATCCCAATTTAGATTTACAACTAAATGTTAAACATCAGGGGCATTGTGAGATAGTACTGAACTTAGTATTGCCCAGTTGGAGAGGCTGCCTCATTTCTCCTTTCTCTGTCAATACCAGATCCTTACCTTGTTGACACCCTGTCCTAATTATGAAGATATACTGATTTTATTTTTTTTTTTCTCCTTTTCCAGTATCCCAAAGAATATCTTCACAATTAAAGGAGATGGTGATACTTCAGCCATTTATACTCCTCAGGACAAATTACGTTGAAAAGCTTCTTAAAAGTGTTTTATTGCTAATATTTCCAAAATATGATTAATTCATTAGATAATCACCCAGAATTTTACAATTAATGCCCTTGCATACCTCTCAAGGGATGGAACTTATAACAMAGGAGTTTCCTCTTTTTTCCCTTCATTCCTTTCCATCACTCTCCTAATTTTTTATATTGTCAGGTGTTACAAATATGTGTTATCACAACTGTTCAAGGCCACAGGTTTCAATAGCTGGTATTAGTAAAGTTTCAGGATAGTCAACAAAATGAGGCTGTTTATTCCTGGCTCAGGATATGGCTCAACATTGAGGGATATTTTCTGTTACAAGCAACTGGAGTTGGTATGCATATAAACCCTCTCCATCAATTWGAACAAATATACAMCATTATATGTGCAGAAGTATTGTGRTTCTCAAAACATAGTAATGATTATTTCTATATTAACTGGATAAATCTAATAAAGAAACAAAATATGAAAGGTAAAATGTAGTCAAATGATTAGATGATTGGTGACTGGTGTTTAAATTATGTTACATAGCGCATTACTGAACATTAAATGTAGCTAATATATAAAGGTAATTTTTTTAAAATATAGTTGTTAAACCTTTAAAAATAAAAATATAAAAGTCTAAATGTTTAAAAATACTAGAAAAAATTATATTTTGCTAAAAATCTGCTCTTCATATCAGCTACTATTCATAATAAATATTCATAATATTTATATTTTACTCCTTTCATACAAAAGAACCCTTTGGTGCCATACATACTACATAATTTATTCTGTGTACAGAACAATCTAGAAAAATAATTGTACATTATTAATAAAAATTATCTATAGTGTCAAGGTTCAGATAATAAAAAATGTAATTTTAAGGTAGCTGCCACCAGGATGTCTACTGATTAGGAATAAGATAGTGATAATAAATAATAAGGAAATCACACATACTATGTACTGTTAAGAAACAAAAGAATCAGTCATATAGCAAACAAAACAAAATGATCTGATAAAACAAAGAAATGAGCAGATAGTTTTACATATTTGCTTAAAACTTTTCCTAAGAAGATTTAGAGTTCCAGAACCCACTCAAATGGTATCCCACCTATACAGGTACAGAGTCTTTCCAGGGTGTCTGATATGAGGAGGAAAGGGACACTACAGATTTGTATTTACAGTCTTTGCATTACATAAACTTCCTAGGTATGGAAACACTAAATCAGCCAAAACACCAACAAACCTGGAAGTTTGTTTCTAATGTAACTAGTCAGGAAAGTATGACCATGCARACTGGATTTCTGATTTATACAAAGAATAGGCACCCCTGACAAATGGTTAAGATGAATAGAACTGGATTATTCATCATATGTAACAGAGATTAAATGGCTTTTAATCACCACCTTCTTATCATAAAAAAATATATTTACACAATGCCTGTGAAMAAGTGTCCTTGTGGCAAAACCTGATGTTTATTTATACAGGAAAAAATTCTTGCCCCTACCGCACTGCTTCCTCTGGGAGAAGGGAAGTAAACACAGTTGGCGTTCTTTACATAAAGAAACAAAAAAGAACAAAAAAAAATCTGAAAGAAACCCCACACTTCTCTTTGGCTTTTTTTCTTCCTCATTCCTTTGTCCAATTCTTATCTCAGATATGCTCCAAGTGCTTAATATGAAAGGAAACTCTCAGGGCAAAGACTTGTTAAAGTTAGTGCTGTTCCCMTGTAAGATGTACATCAAGCTGTGGACTGACCCTGCACAGTTTATCTCCAGAGAGTCTCTACTGAACAACATCACACTTTTTTTTTYCTGTGGCTGGTGGTTTAGACTGCAGCTCTTTGAGAACAGAAAAAGGCATACCTCAAAATGTGGCTGTTACTTCATCRTGAACACTTCCTAGAGCTGCAGCCTCTTTTATCACTGCCAAAGCTTCACATCCCTCACAACACCAGGAAACAAACTTAGAAAATGGTCAGCCTGTACTTTAGGATAATTTTCCTTACCTTGATATCCATGTAATATTTACTGTAAGAATATACCTACCTCATATTATCAGTGCAAAAAATTTACATTCACTTGCATTATTTATACATACATTAAAGTATACTGATGGCATTAAAAATAAAGAAAATCATGTAATACCTTTACTTTTACCTATGGATTTGGTGAAATGGTTCCATGAAGAAAGCATTTCCAGACAAAAAGAGAATAAAGAAGAGGAGAGAAACAACAGTAAGAGTCATGAGTACATGTAAATGCAATAGTATCTGAACATGAGAGACAAAGTATAAGGTAAGTGTCTGAAGACAAATGGAGATGCAATCAGTGTCATATTAGGGATATAGTTTATTTCTTCCCAATCATGTACATGCAGAGAAACACAGAAATAACCCATGCTTAGATAAGAAAGACTGTCACAAAGGTAACATGGACAATGGTTAGGAGGAAAAAAATCACTGGTTTTGTTAGGTAGCAAAATTGTACTCTCAGCATTCCAGAAGCCAGGAGCAGGTGCTTTCTGCACATTTCCAATCAGCCATGCATTAATGCAAATGGACTCTTCAATGTGTACAATGTTACAAGAGGAGCATCTTCTTTCAAGGGCTATTTGAAGAGTGGTCTGGCACTTTGTTTATCTTTTATAGGATCACCCATAATTGTATTTTCTGATAAATACACAGAATTTTTGTAATCACTTTCTTATTTCTCTCACCTCTTTTTAGTTATTGTTTTGCAAGAGGGGGAGTTGAGGAGGCAGGAAGGACAAAAGCTTAAAGAGCAAACAAACAAAAAAAAAAAAAACCAAAAACAACCAAAACCAAAAAACGAAACAAGAAAAATATGTGACTAAAACCATGTGTTTCTTTGCAGCCAAAGACAGCCTTCAAGCATTTGCCCATCGGTTGCAGTGATGGATTCAAAGCAGCTACAGAACAAGAAGAAACAATGAAAGCAGAGTGGAAAAGGAACAGAGCCCATACCTTGGTCGCCCATCATCAGGTGCGCCAGACCTTGAAGGGAAACAAGAGCACAGTCAGCAATGAACAAGGGAGCACGGGAAGGTGGTGTTGTCACACTGACAAAAATGTTTTGTGACAGGCATCTGTTTCCTATAAGATGTCTGTATCACAGAGGGAAATCAAAGAGCATTTTTCAACCACTGGTTGGAATGCTTTGGGCTACAAGTAACAGAACTGCAATTCAAACACTGGGTGCTGTTTTATTGTGTATTTTTTTTTTCTGTGCAGTATTTGGATTGACAGAAAATGATAAAATGCTTTCAAATCCAACCAATGCCTTTAATAATCCGTCTGTCTTTATCATATTTTGATCATATTGCTTTGAACACTTTGCTGAGAGGACTTCCTGTCCTCTACATGTGAAATGATGTTTAAACCCTGGAGAAGTTTAAACCTGAAAAATGGGCTGGGTCTGATCTTTTTCCCCTCATAAAAATGAGCATTTCAGGTAATTAAATAAAATTTATTCATCACATTGAAATGATAATGCAAAGAATGTCTCCTTATTTGTGTGAAATGTGACAGTAGAATGAGTTTGTTCCAGAGAAGGCAAATTATTACATATGCAATATAAAATACATAGTAATAAAGAAAATTTAAATGACAGCTTCTGCAACTACTTCTTCAATCTGTGAGAAATAGATTTTGCTTTATACTTATATTGTGAGATGAAATCCCATCACACCAGAATAGGTCTAGTGACATTTCAAAGCAGATGTCCATAATGATAATCACTCATCCAGAGCCAAATTTTSTTATTCTTCAAGGAAAAATATTCATCTCTTTTAATCATGATAATAAAATGATACTTAAATCTCACTGAATATAATGTGATGTTGGGAGAATGTTTTTCTTAGATATATGAAGGTTTTTTATTTTTTATGTCTGATTTAAAAAACAGACTTATGCTTGTTGAATTTAGCTGTTTTAGGATCCATTTCAGGAGTTATTSGTTGTTCATGTGTAAAATGTGCTCCTCTTCTTGAAAAAACATACATTATTTTATTAATTGTAATTAATTGAAATTAATTCACACAAAGAAGGTGAGCAATAAAATATCCTTCTCTTTTATTGGAGAGCAGACTTCCTAGAGAGAGAGTTTCTGTGATTTCTAATTCACAAAGAAAATTAGGTGCACAAATGACTCACRCTACTTGGGGGTAGTTCAAAGAAGATACTCCTGACTGCAATCAGTCTAAATGATTCTTCTCTTATCAGTTCCAAATCTCAAGTGATGTTCCAAGTAGTCTAACAATGGTTTTGTTGAATTATTGCTTTTTAATGTCACTCGTTTTAGATGTGCAGTTAAACTGAAGGGCCTGATGTGCCTCATCTCTTGTGCAATAAATTCTGTTTCCAAATACAGAGCTCTGCAGCTGGTGGGATTACCTGGGGCTCACAGCAATGTAAATGAAAGCTGACTGTGATCCTGAAGGGATGCCTGCATCACCATTGCTTGGGAAGCATCACACAGCTGAACTGGCAGTTTGCAGCTTGTGAAAGAGAACAGAAATGTTTTCATGGGTGTTCCTTCTCTGTAAGTGTTGCTGCAAGAGAGGCTTGCTGAATACACAGAGCATAAAGACCAGGTGATTTAATTCATTCTKTTACTGCTGGGTGTCCTTCCTTGGATGTCCTAACATGTGGCCTTTGGAAGTTTTAGTCTCTTCTTGTGATTGAATAATTTGTCTTTGGGTTTTAGCTTTTCGTGTTGCCAACTATAGCAAGAAATCTCAGACTTTTGACTTGACCCTAATTGTATTTGATAAAGAAAAATTGAAACCAGTTGAACATTGAAACATCTTTTCTTTAATGAAAGAGTGACTTTTCAGTCACTACTTTATGTGAGATCTTTCAAAAAAATCACTGTCCTGTCTCCCAGGGGAATGCAGAAAAGGTGATCTCTTACTATCTCACATTTACATATGAACTTTATAGCTATATGAACCTAAAAAAAGTCTAGCTTCAGATTGTCACTGCTTGATAGTGATCACTATTTTTGTTAAAATTATATGTGAAATTGGTCAGTTGTAAATAGATGMCTCTTACATAATTTGAAGAAAAAATTCAAATAGCAGAAGTACCTCTTGAAGACATCAAAAAAACTGCTTGAATTTTAAGAATCACTTATAGTGTTGCTCAATGAAAAAGTGCAGCCAAGTGAATGTAAAAGACATACACTGCTCAAACCAAATATCTACCAATTAAAAAATTCAGTACTAACCCTCAAGACACTTTATTTTGTTTCATTCTTTGTGTTACTTTATTTGTAAGTAGTAGGGTCACTTTTACTCCCTTGCTAAAGGCACATGATGATACTTACCTTATTTTATATTTTTGCAATCTATGAGTGAAGGCTATTGAAGAGTGAAGCATTACTAGTACTGTACCTGTTCATTCCACAGAGGGGTTTAAAATGATACAGCTAAATCTGCCATGAGAGGAATCACTGCTAGATTTGCAAGATGAAAGTTTGCTTTTAATAGACCTGGGAAGTTTTATCTTTAAGTAGCCACATATAAGCCTCCCATGCATTGAAAATACTCATTTGTGCACCATTACTTCAATTTCTTTGTGAATTAGGAATTCAAGATTTAGGAGGAATCCCTCATGTGTGATCCACTCCAACTCTCTCCTGAACTTGGCTCTCAGAGGAGAGAGWTAAGGAGCACAGGGTGGGATAGCGGAGCAGGATATGAAGGTAGGATACCATACTTTGGTGTGTGAGTTCCATGCAGAGCACAGGCCAAAACAAAATKTAAATGTGATAAACCTGCAGTGAAGGTATTAAATGTAGTACAAATTCAGTAAAATGRAAGAACAGTAGCCTTTTTTTACCAGACATATATACAAAATTAAATATTACATATTTCTGTTTGCTTATGTCGCCTAATTTACAGAGATGCTCAGATATCGCAGAGATCAAAGATGAAAAATTTTAGCTCAGATTTCAAGTTGTGCTTTGGATRCACAATTCTATGCTTCCATTTTTACATATTCATGCTTTGTAACTTTAATGTATGCATAAGTATCCAGACCTGTGTTAGAATAAATTTAAGGTTGCAGTTTTAAGAATTAGGTTCAGGTAAAGTCTGGATTAACAGTTAYCCAGGTTTTATCTTGTACTGCTGCGCATAAATGAATATGTGAAATGCAATTGAACCTCCTTATCTAGTTATACTGAACCTAATTCAAATTTTGAGACTCGTGTTGACACCAGTAAGAGTTTTATGCACAGATCAAATACAAGATTAGGTAGTTATTTCTAGGCTTTTATGTTTTTCAGCTAGAATTTCWATTCCAGTGTTGCTGAATACATTTTTATCTCACATTGAAAATGAAATTTTATCGATGTGTATGAGCATGACAGTGCCCACAAGTAAAGCACCAGAATTATTTGAATTTTCCTTCTCCTTGGGAAAACATATATATAAATAAAATTGCACAGCATCATCTATGTGCTAAATCTGAGCACCTGCCTTCACCCTTGAATACAGCAGCACAGAGAAATGAAGCATCAGCACTTCAAGGCTTGAGAAAATCACCCCTGAACAGGCAGTGGCCCATGGTGAGTTGGAACCTGAATGAACTCAGGCCCCAGAGTGGCTCACATGAGCACCCTGGGTCAGAGTCATGCCAGAACAGTCACTTTGCATATGAGTTAGTTTACAAAGTCCTTGCTTTTAAAATAGCTTTTAAAATATTGGAATGAAATGAAAGCAATTTTTTTCAGTTTGGATAGGTAAACTAATTTTTTCAAATAGATAATCATTTATCCAGTCTGCAAAGTTTCACCCCAGAGAGACTTTAAAGACATTTGTACATAAAAAAGCACCTGTACTTTTTAGGTTATAAGCAAAAAGACTTTAAAACTATCATATATTTGGATGTTTTACCAGCTAATAGACTTACTTACCAATATTCAGGATAGATGGCATTGTGCCTTAGTTTCCATTGCCCTATGCCATACTTTCTTTAAAGGGACTTAATTACATACCAACTTAATTATAAAAAATCACATGCTCCTTCTTTCACAGTGTCTCAAAGGCAAGTGCATTATGCTGAAAAGTTAGACAGAAAACCTCTTTTCCTAAAGCTTTGTGCTGTAAAGGATATTAGAGTAAGCAAGGTTTGTGGTATTAAAGAGAAAAGCGCTTYCCATTTTCCTAAGCAATTAAGAGACAGGAATTTAACATGCATTACTATTTCATTGGGAGGATTTAGGCTCCACATTGATGGGAAAAATAGTTTCTTGAAGTGTTTTTCATACAGAACATGAGAAGAAATCAGTCCTGCAAATCTCCAGAGAGGTTTTGGATATGGTATCAGTCACACGAGTACAAATCCTGCTGTTTCAGCGGAGATATTCTGGAATTACAAGAATAAGGCCAAGGAGCTTTGCTTGTGTTCTGTATGAAAAAATAAAKCACATCTATTTGATAAAATTGTATKCCTTTATGCAGGGGAAAATACAACTTACCGTACTGAATGATAGGTGCACTTTTATAACATTAAGCAGAAGGAAAAAAAAGCCCCACTGAATAGAGGGGAAAAACAAGAGCTTAGGAAAATAAGGTAGAAAGCACCCACCTTCCACATAGTTGTCTTCTGTAAGCACATAACAGGGAAGGAGAGAAAAGGAAAACATTCATTAAGCAGCATGCAGACTGGAACTTGCCATTGCATGTCTGACTCATGCAAGGCATCAAACACAACATGCAAGTGCTCCRTTGCTACAATCCAGAGGGAAAAACAAAAGCACCAGGGAAGCAGTGTTTCCTCTACTTAACAAAATGTATGTGATAWGAAACAAAATACTCTTTGCCAAAGTGCAAATATTGTACAGGATTTAGTGCAGCTCTTTGTACATGCAGCTATTATTATAGTTAGTTATTAATCAGAGGGTCTTCTTGTAAGACTTTTTTAACTGTTTATTTTAAAACCACCAGTCATTTGTGATAGGGATTMTAAATTAATTTGGTATTACTTTCCCATTCTGAGTTTTCCTGGATGATGAAGTAGATGATTTTAAACTGCAGATAACTTAAATTCTTGAATGTGCTGTGRAGATGTTACCACAGGCAGCATGGCTGATCCTGCAGTCATTAGAGAGGCATTCTGGTCATTGGGTCAAATCTCCAAATCCAGCAGGGAAAAAGTAGAACTTAAACTTGGTGGAATGAGTCAGAACTGTTGGATCATATCCTACAGAATTGGTCAGCATCAGAAACTTGCACATTGTAAAAAATCAATCCATTCTCTGCCTGGTACAGTYARCAAAGGCCACAGCASTGCCAAGGATGGGTTCTGCCCCCCRATTCAATCAAAGGACATTTTGCCTAAGGAAAGGCTGCTATCAACAAGCAAAAACATTTACCATTGTTTATTCCCAACCCAACATCAATATGGGGCACAGGAAAGAAGGTTCTCCCAAAGCTTACAAAGCAAAAGGGAACTAAGAAATGAGTCTCAGTTAATAAAGTGGACAGAATTGAAAGCTGACAAACAGGCTCAGTGACCTGAAACTCATTTTGGTGCCTAGTCCTCATCTACTCCACTGGGAAGGTGATTTTGAGGGAGTATTTCTCTGAGCATGACTGAGGAGGGGATAGGAGAGAGAAAATGGGAAAGGCAAGATAACAAAGGAAAACCATCACAGAAGTCAAGTAGATGGATGCTGTGGAGCCAACAAAGAGATGGGGAAGGGTGACAGCACAGCAGTCTGACTGCCTGGGAGMTCTCCTGCTGCAGTTTATGCCATCTCCACCAGCTCTTCCTGGGGAGGGAGCATGCAGAACCCAGTGAAAATTTAAGGCCAGTTCTGCCATTAYTGGTCATTTCTCATGGACTCATCCCATAGAAATAATGCCTTTTCATGTGACCATGGAACAAAACTAATTTTGATATATTGTAACCCAATAAATAAGAAAACAAGTTACACAGAACTGGGCCTAATGATATTTTTTTAAGCACAGTGATTTCCTCTCCGAATGTGTCACTTATCMTAGTGAAAAGCCTTTATAAGTTAATGCAGAAAGCAATGAAAAAGGTCATCAAAACTCGACAGTATTCCAACAAATAATTTGAAAAATTTATCACTTTAAAAATAATAACTGCTATAAATGATGAATAATAAGGGTTTAAAGGTTTAATTATACAGTTGGATATTATAATTCATCTTTTCCATTCACACACTCTAAAACAAGAAATAGAATAAAATTCACTGAGATGAYGAAGAACACTCAGTTTCACAATACAAAGATATTATGTTCTATATACAATGTAAATAGTGATATTTGGATATGATATTTGTGCTAAAAATGTGATATTTGGAGTGGCTCTTAGCAAAACTTTTCTAGAAGAGCCTTTTACCTTTAACTGCATGCAGTAATTTCCTTTCTCTAAATAAAAAAAAAACCACCCAAACTCAATGAAAAATAAATTAGTTATTTCAATTGTTGTTTAACTTCAGGCTCTTTCATCTAATTCTCRTTATCACAGCATTTGTATATTGCAATACCAACATTGCCATGGCATTCTTTTTGGTGGCCAYGTTTAGCTTAACAAGATGTTTTAAAACCAGCATATGAACTTGCTGATAGCTGAGTTCAGTTCCTCATGATATCAGACTCAAAGAAAAGGGCTCTGAAAATGACATCTTAGGCAGGATCAGATGGTTAAACCCATCTGGTTACAGGGTTTAGCATATTTGGTTTTATATCACGAGTCCTCCTCTTAGCAATAATTGCTATGCCTTTTTTGTGACTTTCACCAGAAAGATTTTTACTGGCTGAGCAGCTTTCCCTAAATGTCTGACTGATTAAACTTTTAGTGATAACAAGTCAAGCTGTCAAATCATTTTGAATTAAATAAAATGGAAAAAAGTCAAATTCCCACTCTGAATTAAACAGTGTATATAGCCAAACTCCTATGCACTAGTAAACAGCAATGAAAATTCATTCCTCCACAGGTTTTTTGTCATGGTAAGTTAAACCATCTTAAACAGTTTTGCAATCTAAGAAAAAAATTAGTTCAGCTTCTTTATGGTACTTTATGAGGCTTTTACATTAGATTAGCATTGAGCACTTTAATTAAGGTAGGTTGTTTGTGATGGATGATATATTTCCATATCATTAATACTTCACTTGGCTTTCCTGATTCCCATTTTCTAGGCATGGYTTATTCTTCTAAGCAGAATCTAAGAATCCAGAAGGCTCACTTGCTTTTTATTCATTTTGCTTACTCCAGCCACTCTTTAAAAAAAAAAAATAAAACAAAACAAAACAAAAAAAAAAATAAAAAAGAAAGATCATTGAAAGCCATGTATAATATCAAGTTACAATTCAGAGGGAACAAAAATTTCCTCATTTARATCAGGAGTAACTGCATTTATGTCATTAGATTTGCATTGGTGTAAAATTTCTGTACCTGGAGGAGAGTAGAGCCATACTACACATTTCTGTATCTGCTGATGGTTCAGCCACACACAGAGTTTAGCAACATTTCTATCCATCCACTCTGAAGGACCTTATTGTCTACTGAATTGTCTACTACTGTTGACAGCAGTGAAACCCAAGGTGTTTAGGACCCAAAATGCCAACCCCAAATGCTGCAGGCAGAGGCACAGAGCAGCTCTTTCCTTTTCTSTACCAGTGATCATACCAAGGACTTTTCACCCTGAAAACAGCTGGCTTTCTCTTCAGCATCTTGAATTCAAAGAGATGTGGGAATTTTTCTATTTTTCACGTAGCACCAAGCTCCTCACTTGAAGAATTAGAGAGTTCTTATCCACTGCAAATACTTATTTCCAAGACCTTCCCCCATGACCACCCCAAAAACAATTAATTACCCTGCTATTTTCTGTGTTTGCAACCGAATTCCTCCAGCCAAAGTCTGCTCTTGGTGCTATGTGTGTAATCTGTTGACTGTGCATATCGAGCCAAATACTGAGTTGATTTAAATCTGGTGTGACACAGTTGAAATCAGAGGAACTGCACAACTTACACAGGCTGTGAATCTGCCTTATTATCTCCAGATGAATTGTCTCAGGCTGTCCCTACTGAACTGAGAGCAGATTCTGCTCCATATTTTTTTTTGCAGCAAAAGCGCAACCAATTCTAATTATTTTAGCATATTACTGTAATTTAGTGATATGAAAATGGGARTCATATTTTTATAGTACATTTTTACTAATTAAAGAATTGTTTTAATGTTCAGTAATTCTTCATGGAAACCTTGATATTAAAAACAAAACAAAACAAACAAAAAAAAAACCAGTTGACTCTTTCTATGTTTAGTGGTTATTTCTGCTATTACATTTTTTTCATCTGCTAGAGAATTTACACCTTAGCCACACAATTATGTAAGAACTGTATTTTCATGACAAACAAGAGAAACAGTAATTAGTATTTTGAAATTACAAAAACAGAAACAATACCATAAGAAATAGCATATTAGCAAAGGGATATTTAGAGTGCTTTTTCTCATGACAATTTAGTTCACAATCACATTCCGGCAAGGAAGAATATAACATACTACAGACATATGAAATTTCAAAAGGGATTCAGAAGCATGACAAGTGGTGAAATAGCATGAAATAAAGCTATATTATGAAGGTGTCTTGCAACAAAATTGATGGCTAGAAGCTTAAGATACAACATTTTTTTTTTCTCGAAGAATARTGCATAATTATACATCTCTCTAAATTATCTACCAAAAAAACCTGTACTCAGAAATATCATTTCAGGGGGCAGCTTTATCTGTCAAACTGCTCCCAGCATTTCTTGGGTGGTGTAATTTAGCCTGTCCCATCCATTYCTCAAATTAGTAGAGAAACTTATTTTATTGACATGGGGTTCAAAACAAAATATTTGGAAAGGATATGAAAATATGARGTATGTTATGAAGTATGTTAGAAAGCATGAACAGTCATACAGTCAATAATGATGAACTAAAGCAATATATTGAATATCCATGGTCATGAGCATTGATCCTCTCAATTGCTGTGATTCTGACAAATTCCATTAGGATTATTTGCATATTTTAGAAATTACTTTTGAAAAATGTACTGCACATATTGATTGCCATTATTGACTGTAATTATGAATAATCAGAAATGGATTAAAAAGATACCTGGTACTATGATTTTGTTGCAGCCTGCTTGAGTGTTGGATAAACAGGGTAACAGCATTTCCCAATCCTGTTGGGATTCTTAAACAAAATCTAGAAATCTACCAGAATTTAGGCAGGAGGGCTTAGGAGTTCCTAYATTTCCACATTAGATCTGAAATCARTGTACAGCCCCTCTTAGTCTCCACACAGCTTTGGATAGACTCATTTAGAGGGCTTTCCAGTGCAGTTGGTAGAAATATGACGGGGACTTTATTGATATTTTTTGGGTGGAAAGGAGGAATTTCAGGATAACATGTGTTTGGGCCCATTTTAGTTTCATTTTCTAACTGCATCTCTTTGAGGATCCCTTCTTTCTGGATTGCCCTGTTCAGGGCTTGGGACAAAGGCAAGATCCCATCAGGAGCACTAATGGACTGCCTTGATGAAAATAAGGACAGGGCTTTCTGCCAAATGAGGATCATTAGGGCACAATAAGATTTTTTTTTTTTTTTTAACCAGCTTTTTACAAGACAAAGCCATCAGCACAAATTCAGTATGCTTCTGTAAATCCTAGTAACATCCATGAATTTGTTCTAAGTGAGGCCATCTTTYCTGGACAGTATCCCAAGTGCTTTGAAAATGAAATAATGACAAGATCATTTAAGTTAAGCTACTGTAGATGAGCTCCAAGTGTGAAGCAGCAAGTAAGGGAGTAGTGCAAGTTTTGAGTGCACAAGCAGAGAAATAATGAACAGAAGTAGAAAATGGCATTATTTTTGTGGCATAATTAAAACCATTACCGTGTTAAGTACAGTGTTCATATATTTAAAATGAAGTAAAAAATGAGAGATGTTTCAGAAAAAAAAACCTTTCCCCACAGTCATTCATGTCATTAAAAACCCTAAGAAAACTCAGCAACCATGTCTTACAAAGAAAGTCCTAAGATGCTCCATCTGTTGAATAAATCCAAGATAAAATAAAGAGGTGCCTGAACCCAGTCTATAACTATTAAAAGTTCCTGATAGCTTAGGACAGAAGTCCTTTCAACCAGACAAAGACTGTCATCAAGGGTCAGAAAAGTTCAAACTGAAAAGAAGACAAAAATATTCAATAAAGATAAAATAAGAATTGGCAATTCTAGGAAGTTCTTCCCTGAARTCTTAAGACAGAGCTTTTCTCTAACAGAGACTGTATATCAATCATTGCTTTTGGGCTGCCTTGTAGGAATTACTGGAAGAGATTCTGCCTTTTGCCATTTRGGAGGTCAGGTTAATATTCTCTTAGTGGTACATTCTGGACAGAACTCCTATGAATCTATGAATTTTCTCTAGTTACATGAGAACAGAAACCAAGGATAAACAGCAGCAAATACTTTGACATCCTGTTAAACAGAAAAGTGTTCAAATAAATTGTTTTCTCAGAACCAATCTCTGCATCATTTACAAAAAGGTTTCACTGAGAAATATTTCCCATGAAGAATTCAAATATAATGGGTGAAAAAACCCARACTATTCAGACAAAAATCTATTTTCCCTATGGTTCACAACAGGACAATATCTCCAGCCACAWCTTACTTCTACCACCTGTTATATTTTTTAAACATAACTTCTCTAGGYATCTGAGAAACAGATGAGAAACAGAATCAAAATCAAGACATTATTAAATCACTACTTTTTCTGARGCAACACCTTTTTTGTACTACTTCATTCCTGTGCAGATTTATCACTTTTAGTGCTTATTATCACAAGTGTATCAAACATAAAGACATTCAACATTGCTTTATTTTTATACTATTAATTTAAAATTATTTTATTGTTACATATTTTTTAGATACTGCGCATCTGAATGGGTTTTTGTGTCCCTGGAGCCACAGGAGTTGACAAATAAGCACATCTTTGATACTCTCATCTCCTTTTTTCTCAACTGCTTCCTTAAAATGTCAATTTTGGAAAGTTACTTGTTTTCTCCTATTAGTAGTTTTGACCATACAGACTTCTACAGTCTCAGTGGAGAGATCATGTATATATAAAAATTACTGCTTTGTAATTGTATTAAATTCCCAAGAAATTTTACTTTGGCCATATTTTCCCACCTCATTAAATTTAATTTTTTTTTGTCTTGCTACTCTCATATTTACTATACTTATGACCTGTCTAAAATACATCAATACTTTAAAGAAATTTTCATCAGCCACTGGGACAAGCATTCCTGAATCTCTGTCATGGCTGCAGTAATCACACTCAGAAAGCATTTTTTTTGGTAATAATTGAATTCAGTAATATTAATAGAGGTAGTGAAAGAGAAATAAATAATTTGCATATGTGAGGGTGAATCAAATAACCACATTTCCTCCTCAGTATTTATTTCCTTGTATAAGTAGGAAATAAAACACAATGTAAATCTATGTATTTTACTCAATAATCAGATATYATTTAAGAACTGCTGCTCTTTTCTTGTTTATCCTTTGGAACKATTTCTCTAGATTTGAAAAATTCAATTTCCACTGAAAATCTCTGGGATTTACACACTTTACCTTGCTTTGTGCATTAGGACCTCTTCCCTGTAATCACTAGAGGTCTTATTTCCTACCACAGAGAATGGATAGACTAACTAGAACTACAAACTGACTGTATATGGYTCACTTTAAAACTTCTCTTTTCTTCCTGGGATTATTTTTATTCCTTTGRATTTTCCTCAGTTTTGCCCTGCTGGCTACATGGCCTGAAAATATATTTACAGGCTATTCCTATCAAAACCTTTCATACAGAATTAACTTTTCTGGTTGGCAGAGAGCAATGTCAAGTACAGATTATGCTCTATGAAAGTGATGTGGGGTGACACAGATATTTCTACTTCAAGAACAACCATTTTTAAATTAATTTGAGAAATTCATAATGCAACTTCAATGCATTCTTTAATAAACAGTTGTGAAATGAAGAATAAAGAATTTTTGGGATTACTCATGCTTGTTTTGATGTATGTGAAAGTAGAAACATGCCCAATATTTCCTTGTTGCACTGTGCTTTGTCGATTTGGCCTCTTGGATAGTCAATTATGGCTATCCAAGAGGCTGCAAATTCAGGTTCAGTTACTATCAGAAGAAATCAAATCCCTCTCCAATCATCCTTTCAGCAAAACTGGTCTCTTAGAACCRTTAATAGAATAGGATTAGCTGAGCTGACAGAGAGTAAAAATGCAGTGCAGTGATTGAATGGCAGAAGCAATTTTCCAACTGGATGGCAGCTTTACGGAGGCGGTGATCCAGTGGATAACATCAGCAGGACACTCAAAGGAGGAGAGGTCRTGGGTTTTGTCCATGAGAGGGATATTATTTTTACTCAATACTTCCTAGAACTTTCCTACTGGTTGTTTATTGCACAGTGTACTTACTGGCAGCTACCTACACTTGCACAATCTCAACTGTGCAAATGTAGCATTTCTCCTTTACAGAGCTTACTAAAGAGTGGAGACATATGACTGCACATTTTGCCTATCTGAGATATTCACTCAGGCCCTGACTTTGTAGCTGGATATTTGTGCCTTCCCAGACTGGTACAACACCAAAATTAGCATGACAGCATGCAAAGCCAGCCATATTTTCGTATTCACACACTGTCTTTATATATAAAAGAAAAAAAAAAAAAAAAGAGGAATACTTATGTGCTATCCTGATGCCATGACTTTGACACATGCGGCTGAAGACGATTTGGTATGGAGTGTTCTTGAGAGTTAGTAGCTAAAAATGTTGAAGACACACCGTACACAATTAAAAATAGARTACCAATATTCAAAATCATTTTGTTGCATAGTTCTTTAGCTCGCCACCATGAAATTTTCTTGGCTACTACTGAGATTCATTTTGTGAATGTGAACTGAGCTGAAGTTGCCTTTGGAAGACATTAGAATGATATAGAAAAAACTTTCTCCTCATTTAAATGGCAGYTTCCTCTGAAGTGAGTAAAGCTGTWCTCTGGAAGTCAGCATGCTGTRACAGAGTCCTTAATTTGACATCAAATTAAAATTTAATCATAGCTATCTGTGACTGCAAGTGAACAAAATAGATATCTTTATTTTTTTTATTAAATGAACTTAATTTTCTCCTTTACTAGTCTACACTCATTTCAATCATAATGCTGAATGTTATTCTGATTAATTAGTTGTTATAGATAATGACAATCTAATTACAAGAAATTTTACAATTAAAAAAAAAATCAACATTTCTTCACTTAAAATCTGGTCATCCTTAGCTAAMGTAAGAACTGATACATTTCTTCTTAGCTCCACAGATTTTACAGAAACTGCAAAAGAATATTATTTTGGTTTTGTGCAGCCATGTGAATGGCTAGATTAAGCTTCCATGTGTCCAGAGTACTTATATGTAATACAACCAGTGACATGCTTTAGAACTACTCTTGGTTTTCATTAATCACCTTGATATGAATTGGTTAAACTGTTATTTTTTGGCATGAGATTATATATTGTAACTTTTATAACACTCCTAAGTGATGTAACAAACATTCAGGCATTAGTTTAGTATAGGTGAAAAAGGTGGCTCTGAGAAGGAGAAACTGTACCTGATGTGTTTGTGCAAATCCATGGTGTCAGTGTGAGCTACACTGATTTATCATCTATGACTGTTCCTATCTCAGAACTGCAGAAATAAAAATTCAAATGGTAGTAGATAGTAGCAAATGTTTCAAAATAGTGCCATATTTAGGGTTTATAGAAATTAACCCAGGAGAGCTAGTTCTTCTCTTCTTAAGAGTTAATCAGCAGCACAGAATCACAGAATCACACAATTATTAAGGTAGAAAAGGCTTCTGGAGGTCACGTGGTCCCATCTCCCTGTGCATGCTGATGGCCCAGGGTCGTGGTCAGATGGCTCTGGAACATATCCTATGTTGGAAACTCCACTGCYCCTAAGGGAATCTTATGGGAGACAGTGTCAAAGTCTTTACTGAAGKCCAGGTAGACMAYRCTCAGTGCTCTGCTCTCACCTACCACATCAGTCGACCCATCACAGAGGTTTATGAAGTTGGTCAAGCATGACTTACCCTTGGTGAAGCCATACTGACTGCTCCTGATGATTTCTCATCCTTAGTGCAMCTGGAAATGGTTTCCAGGATTGGCTGCTCCATCTTGTTCCCAGAGAACGCAAGGACTCTTATCAGCCTGTAGCTCCCTGGTCCTTCTTCTTGCCCTTCTTGAAGAYGGAAATGACATTTGCACTCTTCAATCTTTGGGAACTTCTCCCAGTTGCCATAATTAATCCAAGACTATCTAGAGTGGCCTCACAATGACGGGGGACAGTTCCCTCAGCATATATGGTTGTATCCCATCAGGTGCCATGGACTTACATAGGGGCAGCTTGCATAAGTATTCCCTGACATGATCCTCTTCCACCAAGAGTACATCCTCCTTGGTCTACTCTTTCCTTTTTTTACTCAGGGACCTGGTATTCCTGAATGTTCATTCTGATAGTACAGACTGAGGCAAAATAGGCACACAAGACCTCATTCTTTTTCGTGTCCCGTGTCTCCATGTCTCCTGTCTTGTGGCCAATGGGTCTGCATTTTCCCTGGTCTTTTTGTCAGTAATGTACTTATAGTAGCCTCTCTTGTTGCCTTTGACCTCCCTGGAGAGCTGAAATTCCATTTGGGCTTTGGCTTTCCTYACTTCACTCTTGAATGCTCAGATAGTGCTTCTGTATTCCCCCAGCCCTACCTGTCCTTCCTTCCACCCTTTGTAGGTGTTTTTGGTTTTTTGGGGTTTTTTTTTGGATTTGTTTTTTTTTTTTTTTTTGGGGGGGTGGAGGTGATCCATAAATATCAGCCTTCTTTCTTGGACCCTTTTTTCTCCAGGGCCTTATCCCATGGAACTCTTCTGAGCAGATCTTTGAAGAGGCCAAGGCCAGCTCTTCTGAAGGCAACAGTTGTGAGCTTTCTTCTCACTCTTCTCTGTGTCTTCAGAGTCCTGAACTCCACCATGGTCACTGCAGATGAAGTTTCCTGATGTTCACATTCAGAATGAGCCTCTCCTTTTTGGTATGTGGTCCAGGAGACTGCCTCTCCTTATTGGCTCTGATCTCATTTGGAGGTGGAAGTCACCATCAATACACTCCAGGAGCCTCCCTGTCTGCTTATATCCTCCTAWGTTGTCCCCCAGCAGGCACCATGGTGGCTTGTTCTTCCTGGTCAAGTGGATTATAGAAGACACCTTCCATAAGGTCATTTTTGCCAGCTCTTGAAGTCTTCCTTATTACCTTTGTTCCTTTCTTAAAGAAATTGCTCGGATCTGTATCCTGATGCTCGTCTTCAGTCACTTCATATTTTTACCTAAGCCTACATTCCCTTCAGTATAGGCCACATGAAGTTATTTTTTGTTTAGTCATGTTGTAATGTAATTCATCTATCATAATACATCAGCATGGTAGCACACTGCCAATGAAAATGTGGGAAAGCATCTTTTCCACTTTTAGCTCCTTCACAGCTGGAAAATTGGTTAGRACAGCAAAGATGGCATCAAGAAAAATAAATATAGGATTCTCTAGTGAAGAACTATTTCTGGTATAGAATTTTATCAGAACCAATTCTAATATCTTCCCACAAAAACTCTTCCTCATAAAAAAAATGTCTCTGTATTGCCTTGTAGCACAAATGAAGGGGACAGTAGGGAACACTGTAATGACCYTTCATGGGACTGAGTCAAGCAGGATCTTAGAAGGAAATTAATGAGAACATCTAAATGTAGAGCTACAGAAGGAGCTACAGGGGAGACATAAATATTACTGATTCTGTAATATGAATAAATATATCTAATAAAATGTGTTCTCAATGTATTTCTAAGATAGCATTGAGGTTTCTTCTTAAGCATGATACAAAATGGTATTTCTTATATATTTAAAGCAAAATGTTAATAATAAGGAGATTAAGCAAACTTTCAAACAAGAAAAATCCTGCTCTGTAAGGTAAATGCTGACAAATAACAGAAATCTTGTTTGATTGTTAGCCCATTATTGAAATGAACACAAAAATCATCTGGTTCCTAGTTTTAATTCATGAAGAGGAGGAATAATTCTGAGGTTCCCAAAGTGGAAAAACTCCTACATCTAAACCATAATTAAAATTTCTTTCTGGCAGAGTATTTATGCCATTAGGCAATTCACAGAATTATAATGATGAAAGCAAGTATCCCATATCGTATAACTCATGTACTTAATCAAGTTAACAAACCTCTCAAACAAAGCACAAGCATTTCTTGCATATTTTTTTAAAATCATATTTTCTGAACAGAGAATCTTTCCATAYACTGAGAGAAAATCATATTTGAAGAAGGTAGGTTTTTTATGATTATATTCTCAATACACAGACCACATCAGAATATGAACATTCATGTAATAATAATGCCTTATGCAATGTAAGGGTGCACAGGTGTAATGAATGCAGCCAACAGAGTGAACAAATGATGAGCTATGGTCCAACTAGTCATACCAAAACAGAAACAATCTTCACATGGAACACCRGAAAAAGATTTAACTTCACTAACACAAAACTGCAGAATGTCACATCAAGCCAAGGGACAGAAATAGATCACACTGAACTGCAGGATAAGTCTCTTTAAAATTCAACAAAACAAAAACTAATGCATAYGAAGGTGTGGAATTTGAGAAAGGTGTATCAATTAATAGGATTTTGATTTTTTTGTATGCTCTTTTGTTTAAAGGAAATAGTTTAAGGAATTTGTGATTATAGCTTGTTCCAAAACAAAACTATAAAAACTGTACAAAAGGCACTAACAACACAATTTAAATTATTTTCAATTGTAAAGCCTCTTTATATRGCAGGTTAAAAAGTGCTTGATTCATTTTCTTATTCTGCTTTCTTCAGCTTACAGCAAGTGCCTTCTTGCTTTATGAAATGCATGTTAAAAGTGTCTATTATAAAGAACATCTAATGCTCGTAAATAATTTGCTTCTAAGAATAAAGAAAAAAATCAAACCACATTTCCCAAAACATGCTTATAATACATGGAGAGCAGTCACCTCATTTTASTTTCATTAAAACAAGCCAACTCACCCTCCCCAACACCCCATTTGTCCCCAAAAGTACTTTAGAATAGAAAGGTCTCAGGTGTTTTCCTTTTATCACTTTGAATGTGCTTCAATATACTATATTGACAACTGCAAATTTTTATTCAGTCTTCATTTTCAGTGAGTTCCCACAGTTTTCTGTAGTGGGCCACCTTCTGGTTAGGGCATTGGCACAATCCTTAAACAACACTGATGTTATTGCTCTCTCACATCCTGCATCAAGTGGCATTGGTATGGATTTAAAGACATGCAAAAGATATATCCTAACAAATACTACAATTAAATGACATAAAAAGGACATGTTATTTATATAATGTCCTACATTATGTACTTTTCCTGTCCTCAGTCACAAGTAGTCTGATGAGAAGTGTAAAATTGAAATACTCAAAACATGTAAAGAGCTAGCAAAAAATATGTGGAATAGAAAAACTGGGCAGGAATCATTCTTATGACATACAATGGGATCCTCTTTAGAATCCATTCAGGTGGACAGGAATGTTTTCATTAATTTACACAGATGGGCTAAGACCTGAATTGCTCCATGAATTTCATAGTTTACCTGCTGTGCTGCTACTCATCATCTGCAACTCCCATTGAGAMCTCAGGGTGAGTCACTGGAACACAATGAGGGCACCAGTCCCCTCTCTCTGCCAGGGAAGCATTTCTAATCAATAGCTTTTACTGCAGTGGAAGTTACCACAAAGCTTTCAAGATCTGGGTTTATGTTGTAGTTAAAATGAGCTTAGTGCCATCTCTAGTGTGTAGTTACTTCACCAAGCAGCACATTATAAATTAGGTCAAGGCTGTTTGTGCAAACTGGTATTTTAGAAGATGAAACAAAAGCAATGCAGAAGATGGTGATACTATCACATGAAAACCATCTTTGTATATTTGTATGTTTGATTTGTGGATGCCTACATATGCACACATTTAGATACATATTTAGATGTGATTTGAGACAGTAAAAATAGGTCAAATAAATTTTTCATCTAAATTGATTTGAGTGAGGGAAAGTGCAGATTCTGATGGAAGATATGGTTATGTAAATCTCCACTGAGACAAGAGAGCTACTCCAAATATATGCAGACTGGTTTAAGTCCCTTACAACACAAGTTCAAATCTCTGGTTGAAACCCCCCTAAAATCTTTTAGAATTGGAATTCTTCTCATAGAGTTGCATCATTCAACTACATACACTTTGGAGTTTAAGAAGAGGACAAAGGCACTTAGGAAAAAAAAAACTCATACAAGCATTTACTATTTTTTTCTTATTTGTCAAAATTTTGTAAAAAATAGCTGTAGTAACAAACAATAAATAATGTAAGCCAAATCCAGTGAAGAGTGGAGTACAGATTTRATTTGTGTAGCAACACACATCTTCTAAGTCCCAGCTTCTCCAGGACTGAAGAACAGTGTTTCACATGTGCTGGAAGAAAACAGCAGCACAAAGYACAACAGAAGTTCACTCTGTAGCACTAACAGCAGCCATGCTTCTCTGAAGTGAGATAAATGCCCCACTGGAAATTTCAGGTCAAGAGGAACATTGCAATGGGATTACAGGACTGGGCAGAAAAGACCGAAGCTGGCACAGAGAGTTTAGTCATTGTGCAGCAGTGACRCTCATTTGGTATCATTTACATATAAAACTGATCTCACTTGCCTATGTAAATTGATTATACACTCCYGGAATTTGGTGGTTTTCTTGGCAAATAGAAGGATGACATGCACGTTAAAGAAGAAGAATAACAATAACAACAACAATGGGAGAAGAATTAAAAATGAAAATAGGGGAAATAAGGAAAAGAATAGCAATTTCTTTTGGGAAAACCAAATGTGTAAGAGTTACTGTAACTTAGCACAATCCCACGAATCTCRCTGTCCTTGGGAGGTTTTTCAGGAATCAGTCCTTACACAAATATTTTCTGAACAATTATTAAGTATTGAAGACACCTTTTTTTTCTTTTTCCTGCTCATAAGCAGTGATTATTTTTTCTTTTTGTATACATTTTTCTTTAACAAATATATTTATTKGGGCCAATTAAATGAAACAGTACTGAAATTTCAGATCTGTTTCTATATATCTCTCTGAGCAATTCTAATGATCAAGTGAAGTAAACTACACTATGGTTGGTTGTTTTGTGCTTGGGGTTATTTTTATGCATTTTATTTGAAAAATGAGCTGTAATTCCAGGTTTAGGTAGGAAAAAAAAAAAGATAACTGCATTTTTCCTCCTTCAAAGAACAGGTCAAATATATTCAGGGCAAATTATGAACATGATTGTGATTCCCTCTGCCATTTGCAGTCTTTGCCCATTGTGCAATGCTTGGGGTATTATTGACAGCTATAAGAGGAAGCTGGAGGTCAGTCTACCAGTCAGGGCTGGCTAGACTAAGACTAGTTGAGCTGAGATCCAGGGATAAAAAAAAATTACACTCATTCATCAGTGTGAAATAGCACCCCATACGCAATTGTTCAGAAAGCATTTGGCTGAACAGTGTAAAGTTATAGAGAGTCTCACTAGCAATACCTCAAACAAAAGAATTCCTTGGCAATAGACTTTCTGGCAGGYTTCTCTGCCATGGAAAGGAAAGTAATAAGTGTGTATCATTGTCCTCAGTCTCCAGCAGCATCTCCCACTGACTTTGAGAGATGCTGTTCATGTGAATCAAGGCTGATGTAAGAACAGCAGCTTAGGCAAGTACACAGTTTTCCCCTAGGAAATTTGTAAATTTACATGCCCAAATTTGATTTCCAGTGCAGTGTCAGCAAATCCTGTCACTGTTATATATTGGCTTGTGAACAAAAACTACAGGGATAATATAAGGATGATTTGAATGGAAGGCAAAATATTTGTAAAGGAACTGAAGAACAGAAATAGGTGARCTGTGGRGTAAAACAGGATGCATTACCTTGCWGAACAGRACSCTCTCTAGAAGAGATGATGTGAATATAARCTTACATATAGTATGCAATATCATGTATTGTGGCACAGAGATCCAAAACATGCTTCAGTAGATTCTGGAACTCTACCCCACTCATTTTTCATATGTATGGAAAACTCCTCCCCCATACCGCCCTCAAAAAAAACCAAAACCATGCAGGAGTTACACAGCACCTTGAAAAATCAGATTCTAAGAAAGCATTTTCATCCCTTAGGACATGAGCATTACTCCTCACAGAAAATAAACACATRGCTCTGATGATATGAAAAAGATGGAAATTGCAGTTCACAAGGCTACTAGCAAACAAATATCAAGAGAAAAAAAGGATCTTGGTCTCTACAGGCAGCTACAGATATACTGTGACTCCAGTGTGGAATCAAACCAAAGCAGTTAATCTTGTTCCAAAGCTATATTTTACAGGTAAATCTACCACTTTGTTTTTTGGGGAAAAAATTCTCCTAAACTGGTTCTTCTTAGGGTTAATTTTTGCTCATTCTACTTCTGCTTTTTCTTTTTTTTTCTTTTTTAATTTTTGAAGTTTGATCCCTAAAAATATCTCTCAATTTTCTATACACCTGGGCTTTGAGCACTGAGCTCATAACTTTGAAAGGAGAAATCGTTTTCTGTGCACTGATGAAGTACTCACACTTCATTAAGCAATGAAACCTCTCCATGGTTCTACAGCGTGTTTCATGAAAGGACCTCAGCAGTTTATGCTTATAAATGCCTCCCTGCAGCAGACAGAAAATTTGGTAGTTAATATTTCTGTGCAAGCAGAAGTGGTGCTTGAGACTTGTGTGAAAGGCATTCAGTTGAATGTGTGCATCTAGGAATTCTCCCTCTCACAGCTGAGCAGGGGAAAACACAATAGGGGAATTTTAAATTGATTCAGGAAAATTGAAGAATAAAAAGCATGGTAGAGGAAGCTAGGCTTACACATATAATTCTGGTAGGTGCCATCCAAATCTAGGAAAGATCAGGTAGGAATCATACAAGGCATACAGTATTTTACTGAAACAGGACAATTGTTTAAATTGTGTTTAATGCTGCTTCTTTAGACTATAATATCTGTGAAAGCTGTTGCTATCTTTTGCATGGATTTAATTCTAAAACTATTTTGTTAAATAGGTGAAAATGTGCTGTGCAGAATGTGATGAGAATTTGTGACCTCCTTATTTTATTCAGCTAGGAAAATAAGAACTTCCCATGGAAGTTGTTTATTCTCTAAAATCACAAAAATCACAGAATATTCTGAGTTGGAAGGGATTCACAAAGGTCAGYGAGTCTAACTCTTTAATGAATGGCTCATGTGGGGACGGAAGCTTGACCTTATTATCACCATGCTCTAAATGTTTGTTTATTCCAAGGATCTTGGTTGTTCCTCCATTTAGACTACTTTTTGTTTTTAGCAATAGTACCATTTGAACTACTATTTTTGCAATTCTTATCTCGACAAAAAGCAGTAAGCAGGCAAGAAAGAGACCAGAATCTTCTGCACCCCAGATACATATACTTAATTTTAGGAAATGCCTCCCAAGTGCAAATTTAATTTCTTGCAGACTTTCCCTTTTCCCTTTAGCTTTATGTCTCCTGTAGAAAGAATTGTAGATTTAATACGAAGAACAAAATGTCAAACAGAAGAAAATAAAGAAGACTTACTTTTTTTCCACCAAGAGGAAAGTTAAAAAATCTCTTCTTATCAAGCGTAATAGAGAAGGAATGTTGTTACATATGCAGAAAAACTTTCTCAGGAGAGAAATATGGAAGAGAAATATTCAGTTCAGTTGGGTCCAAAACTACAAGGTCTTCAAAAAGCAACCAGAACAACAAAAGCACCACATATCATTCATTGCAATAACATTACGTGCCAAAACATCAAGCCACTTCAGGAAAGAGGTAAATACAAACAATTCCCTTAGACTTCCTCATCTACMTCTACACTACAGGATCTAAAACTTGGAGACATGGGAAGCAGCCAAGGTTCACCAAAGATTTACATTGTTCCAGACTTAATTCTGTCATTTCTTGGGTTATTAATGACCCTGTAAATTCCAAACCAAGCAAACTGAAATAATGTTTGKGTTGCTGGAGTCTTTTCCTATTTTCTAATTATTATAGAAAAACAGTGCCATGGCTCCACTTTTTTCTAGCTCCACCATCCTCTGTCTTGTCTCTTCCCTTTTTCCAGTAATGAACTCCAGCTGAAACCTCATGCTCTGTGGTCGGTCAACATAGAAACAAGTAGGATTTTTCTACAACCTGACTACTGGGAGTAAGGAAGGGAAAAAAAGCCAAGTCATAATTTCTAACCTAAAGGCAAAAATATTTCATATTAAAATCAAATAATCACATACTGAATTATTACAGCTACTAGCAGTTTTTGTCTTTGGCCTTTAGTGCATTGGAATATTTAATTCTGTGGCCACCAGCTGTTAAGCAGAATATTTTACCAGGGATGTATCAATGTAATTAAGTGTGATAAAAACCAGAAACATCCAGCATGTTTTTCTGTCTTAGTGTAGGATAAACTCTATGTCAGTTCTTAAAACATTTATCTAATGTCTTTTCATCCCCCAGTCCCATTACATCTATTTCAGTGTTTCATTATTTGCATAATTAAAAAAAGGTCTTCCCACTGTTTAAACTTACAATTAATTAATAAAAACCCAGATTATTTATTTCCTTTTTATGCCACCCTTTACAAACCTGATCTTTGCCATCAGGTCCTCCCTCAGTCATTTCTTTTGTATGGTACATAACCCAACGGTTAAGTTTTTTTATTTTATAGTTCTGCTCTGTTTCTGATGTGCAATGGTTAAAACTGAATGCAGAATTCCAGCCTTGAGTACTGCCCTGAGCAGAATTGGATAATTACTTCACCATGTCTTACAAGATGTATTTCCATTTACAAGAGATAAAATGTTCCCTAGATTTTTTTACAACTTCATGGCTTTGCTAACCCCTGTACAGAATGTGATACATGCATACTCACAGATTCTTTTCCAAAGAAACAGTATTTCACCAAGTTTTTTCTACACCATATTTTTGCTGTCCATAATTTCTTCCTACGCCTAGCACCTTCCACTTGCTTCCACAGAGTTTTAACATATTTTTTGGTCCTTYTCTCTAATTTGTCAAAGCTGATTTTGAATTCAAAGCTTGCTCTTGAATATGCGGTTTCTCTTCCCCAGCTCTGCATTATCACAGATTTAATAAACTTGGTCTGTGCTCTACCATCCAGGCTGATTAAAGGAAAATAGCAAAAAATTGATTCCAGGGTGAATGCCTTGTGGTTGGTTTGTCCTTTCACTTTGACAGGCAATTACTGGCAACTTSCACAGTTATCCAGACAACTTTGCATGCAATTTACTAATTTAGAAACTTAATCTAGCCCAAGATTCCCTAGCTTGCTTAAGAGAATATCGTGCTAGACAGTGCATAAAGATATGTTAGAGAGTGCCTAAAGATTTGTTTAGGRTTACATGATATCTGCTGCTTCTTGACAATCTCTAACAATTGTTGAAGAATTTGTTTATTGCAATTTGTTGCTGACCTACTGATGCCCATCTCTTTCTTGCCTTGCTACTGCTAACAAATMATTTTCTTGATTATTTGTTCCAAAGTCTTCCAGGAACTGAAGCTAGGCTGGCAAGCTAGGMTTTATTGCAAATTTAAAATTTGGCACTAACATCCCCCTCTTGCAGTCTTTGAAAACATCATATGCCTTTAGGAACATTCTTATAAGAAACCTCCAACAGAGATTAGATTCCTTCTGGCCAGTATTCTGCTAAATACCAAGGTGCATTTCATCACACCATGCTCATTCCTGTACTGCATGGGCATCAAGACCCTGAATGAGCTGAAATGCAAAGAATAGACCATTTTCACAATGAATGCTTCAAATACTTATGCAGGATGGTCATGCACCTGATAAAGAAGCTAAGAACAAAGTAGAAATAAAGAGTGAGCACATTTTGCTATTTATTTCAGAAGTATTTTAATCTGCATTGAGGCACTTAAGTTTGTAGCAGTCAAAGTACATATTTTAGGTCATGCAATTGCACTGAATACCTGTGAAAATAAACATGTATCTGACCTACCAAATAGGTCAGGTATATAACCACAGTTATATACCTGAATAACCACAGTTTGTGTTGGGTCTGCCTGAGATGGAATGAACTTCCCTAGCAGAAGCCTATATGGTGCTGTGGTTTGACTTTGTGACTAAAACAGCACCAAATCTTTGTCTGGCCCTTATTCTGCCACCCAGAAGGAGAAGGCTGGAAGTGGAAAAGAAGCTGGGACCAGACACAGTCAGTACAGCTGACCTGAGCTGGCCAAAATGATGCTCTGTACCACATAATACCATACTCAGCAATAAACTGGGAGGTTTTTCCTTCAAATGYAGCCATTGTTGAAGTCTGGCTGGGCATCAGTCTCCTTCATGAGAAAGTGCCTGCCTCTCTATTTYTTGGGTTTTTTTCCCCATCTTTTCTTCACTTAAACAGTGCTTGTCTTGACCCATCTTGACTTTTCATATTTTGCTTTTCCTATTCTGYCCCTTCCCTGCTGATGGAAAGTGAGGGAGTGGCTGGATGAGTGTGCCACTTCTGGACGAGGTGAACTGACAACAGGTGTGTTAGATGGAACACAGCCATCCCCAAAATCTCAGGTCATGTTTTTACTACATGTAAAAGCATTCTGAGAAGTATTCCTAGCAAAGTGAGTAACACAAGCAGCTTAGCCAGCTGGAAAAGATTGTTTAGCTATTTAGAAGTATACTGAATCCTGTTCAGACAATATTTGCTATATTGCATGCAATAAGGATAAATTTTTTTGCACAAAGTAATTACACTGTAATTTTTTGATTGATTCAAGACCGTTAAAATAATTTAACAATACATAAGAAGCACAGTATGGATTTCACTTTGTTTAAAGATTTCTATAGGTTCTCTAAAATACAATGTTTTGATTAAAATTACAGGTGTGACCAAACCACCCATTTAGCTTCCATATCTATATTTTAGTTCTTTACTTCACCTTGTAAAAACTATTTCCCAGCTTTCCATGGAAAAAATGGAAGCTCRCCAAACAGGCAAGCCAACTATTTGTTAATGTTCACTGTACAAGAGATAGAACTAGCAAATGTTGCTGGAGTTATTGTTCTTTRCACAATCCAAACTTTACATTGAAGGGCTCATACTTTCTCTGCAGATTGCACTTCAAGAAGCCACAGTTTCTGTGCATGGAAGTGATAAGAATTTATATATATTTTATATCAAAAATCAACTTATTTCTCAAATAAATATGTGAATATTGAGAGTTTTTACTGTGTATTTAGTGCTGGCAATATTTGTGTCTTATGGCAGTTTTACAGGCTTTGAATCAAGAATTTTACTCCTAATTATTAGTTCAGACAAAGGAATTAATCATCTACAGTCAAAGCTTTACACATTTTGCCAGAGTTAGGTCTGAATTCTGTATCTAGAGAACAAGATTTCCTGCTGTTCTCAGTACTTAGGTTGCAATGCAATCTCTGCCACAGGTTTGCATGAATGCATAGATCAGCATTTTGCTAAATGATGTGTGGAAATAGTTACATACCTAGGGTGTTTAGATTTTGAAGTTTTATATTGCTTTAAATAGCTACCAGACTACTGCTGACATTCTAATAACTTTTGTGGTGTACTGAGTCCAGTACTGACAGGCATGCATTACACTGCAAAAACAGTGTAGGAGGAGAAAAATGACAGATCTCAGCTTCTCAGACATACTAAGTGGCTATTATACTTTAGGACTCTATAGAGAAACAAGTTAGCCAGATGTTGTTACTGGTGAAATTTTTTTTAATATGCTGCTATTTAAATTGTAATTACTTATTTCCTTTGATATCCTTTTTTTTTTGACATTATCCTGGGTGTAATGTTGAACAGTTAAGTTGATGACCTCCATAAGTTCTTTTGTTTTTCTGAGTTAAAGAATAAAAAAAAAGCAACAAAAGTAATTTTGACTATTTTTCTTGATATTTTCTTCAGAGCTCAGTAATTAAATTCACCTGGGCCTAATGCTCTGCAGATTTTCACTGCAGTAGCTTCTTTATTGTCTTTCCCAGCAAAACAGCGAGGTGTTTAACATTTTTCTTTCCCTCAGGAAAATGTACCTGTCTCTGAGATGATATCTTCTGTATTGTCTAYCAGTAACAAGACAAATAAATCTTTTAGTCCCTCAGCAGAATCAAACTCATTAGTTGCTATCTTTTTGGTGGTTTTTTTTCCCCTTAATGATCCTAGTTTTTGCATTTTCTCTTTTATTGTAAATTCAAGTCAGCTCGARCACCATTAAATTTAGTACAAGTCCCAAAGTTGTACTTTGAAAATTACACTTTTAAAAAAGTAATCTGTTTACTAYATTTATCTCTCACATCCTCCTTACGTATATCATCATATTTCTCCCTCTGAATCAGGCATCCCATTCTACGCTATTGGCCACTAATCATTTATGGATTACAACCATGGTAGGTCCAGAACTAGTCAGGTCAGCTCCTCTGCAGTGGATGAAGCTATGTGAACTTCCACCATGTCAGGACACCCATGTGTGTTTTTGTTATCTGATCCAGAGGAGTGGTGCTGTTGTGTGTTATTCACCTGCCACTGCATGGCAAAATAACTTCCTGTTTACAAAAAGTAATTTCCCTATGAGCTGAGCTAATGGAGACTCACATGCCTGGAGGTTTGACTTCAGCAACTCATACATAATGCCTGTGGTTGTAAAAAGCACCAAAAAGTCCAGGCAAACACCCCAGAGCAAGGCAAAAAAGTGTGACAGCCTTGTTTGCACTGAAGCACATCCAGAGAAACAGCAATCATTGGAGGAGACAGAATAACTGGAGTAATTYCAGCCTTACTACAAATTCATTATCATATTTAAAAAGATATATTAGAAAACCATAAAAAATCTGGTGTTGTCTTTAAGGAATGAAATGGTCAATGGTGARGAGGAGGAGGRGATGAGGGGACTTCTTTACCACCATCTGCATCTTTCAAAAGTGGCCTTCTTGCTTTATGGGAGCATTTGCTAATTTAAAATATTAAATGTAGACATTTGGAAGACAATAGGATTTATAGCCTGAGCGAGTATTCTAAATTTCATGGTCTTCCCAAACCACTCTGTGTATTCAGCCATGGATTACCTAATACTTCAAGTCACGTATTGTTTCTCTAAATCTCAGTTCTCTAAGTTTTATTTGTCATATACACACTGGCAGTAGTACAAACACTAAAATACTTTTTTTGTTATTAATGCAATTTTTCAACCATCTGCACACTAAACAACAAAGATTAAACGCATTTCATTTCTTAGCCTAAGTAAAATGTCAAAGGCTAATTTTGTTCTGTGAACAGCTGAGAAGTATTAGCAAAAGCTTTTACGGTCTTTTCAACATATTTGTGGTTTCAGAACAAAAATGATAGAGAAATAAATAAGGTTTCTGGCCTCYAGCTTGAGACACAGCTTCTGCAAAATAAAAGCAACAATCCTTTAGAAGAAGTACAAAGGAAAATTTGCTTTTTCTCATCAGGTCAAAGCTGGAGTTTCAAATGTTTGCAGGCAAATATTTTCCTGATCGTCTGCAACTTTTAACTAGAACAGTTGCTTTACTGTCTTTTTCATCACAACACAAAGGCCTTTTTAATTTTCTGTAAGTGAAAACAACTTTTGCTTAGGGTTATGAGTTGGGCATTAAAATATCTTTCAGGAGCAATACAAAGCAGGAATCAATTCTCATATCTGTTCTACTTTACAAATGAAGGAACTAAGACCAAAAGGGTAAGATCATTTCCCYATAGTAAAAAGAAAATAAGGAAAACTTGTAGTTTCAATTATTTTCTTACCAAATTTTAAACTGTGATTAAACTGTGAATATGAACTGTATGGTTAGTTTGAATTACTTATTTGAATAGTATTATAAATTGCTAAACCTAATTTCAGAGGATATGGAATGACTCAAAGCTGTCATATAATCAAAATAAAGTGAAATTTTAGTATTTCCTAAAAATACCTAACCCTACCCAATGGATAAACAATTTTGATGGTGCAAGCTGCTTCTAGATTGCTTCCTTTAAATCTCTGGTTTTTTTTGTGATTCTGTTCACTAACACTACAAAAAAGATCATAATTATCACAGAATCTTTTCCACCATGAAAACATACTGAGAGATGAGAAGAGATTTTGAATAAATTTCACAATATGAACAATGACCACTAAAAAGAGCTGCAGTCCATGATCATTCTGGTGAACAGTGAGAAAAGGAGCTCTTGCCTTTCCTCTGTCTCAGATGAGTGAATGTGGGGAGTAATTAATTCAGCGAGGAGGCTGGATTGAAAGTGAGTCTCAGATAATCATTGTTCCCATGAAACAGTGTTTTCCACAGACACAAAACCTGCTGRGTCTCAGAAGCATTTGCTGTTTTATAAAACTCTACTGCTGCTTCCCATCAGCTTCTAATTATGAGTGATAAAACCTGGAGTTCCTCACAAAGCCCASAAGTTTCACTTCTGCTTCCACTCAAATCTGATCTGGCTACAGCTGTAGCTGAAGTTCCAGGAATGCACAGAAGATTAGCAAAGCTGAGCTGAGCTGATGACATTTTATGTGTTTATATGTATATACCTGTTATATAAGATACTATGAAAAACCTAGGAATAATAAGCCAAAGAAAAAAAATTGTTTTATTTTTGAACTTACTAATCTATTAGTATTTTTTGCACTTAATAATAGATTTTGAACAACAAATAATTACTTTGAAGCATGATTAGAATTATCTAGTGCTCACAGGACTCTGAATTTAGAAATTCTATAAACTGCAATGGGATCATTTAGCATTTAGATGGTTACTTAAGCTTATACATCAAAACCTGGAAGCAAAGGAYGTTTTCCTACCTTTTTCTATATTTTTCTTTTTTTTAATATACCTCTTGAACCACATATTTAAAAACAATAAAAAGTTTCTATTTCATATGTGCAAATTCATGACTGAACAATGGACTCTCACTGTCTTCCCTGATTRCTTCCAACATGATTTTTACTTCTGGTTATATAGAAGTACAGAATCCATATCTCTCCTGCTGGCTTAACCCCAAAATACTTACCACTTACTGCCATTACTAAGGAGAATAAAGATAACTGAAAATACTTTTAAACAAATAAAATTTAGGTATATTTTTTTTTTACAAAAATGCATTTCAAGACATAAATCATCTCATGTAAGGACCACTGAATTCAAAGGGCATTTTTCATGATCTCAGAGGGGGGTTGCACCTGGCTTTAAATATAAAACTAGAAGCAGTGACAGCAATGGAAATGACTCCATGAAGTGTGCCACTGCATATCTTAAGGAAAAGTTAAAGCTGATAATGGAAAAAGATTATGCCAGACAGAGTTTCCTATGATGCAGAGAGAGTTCACAGCTCCCTATTGAGATGCACAACACAGACAGGAATCATATGAAGGCCATTATGCTAATTCCTGAACTGTTGTTCAGTAGTGGTTATTTTGAGAATCTCAGCATAGAATTAAAAAAAAATAAAAAGAGAAAACAAAACCAAAACAAACAAAAGCCACAAAACAAACAAACAAAAGAGTAGTGAATGCAAAGGAAACTGTAAATTGTGGAGAAAATGTTCACTTGCCAGGAAATGGCTAAAGGTTATCAGARCTCATGAATATCTAAGGAAATATACAAACTCAGACCACCACACTTATAATACTTTTTATAATTATCACTTTCTAAGAAATACAGGCAAAAAAAAAGATAATATAAATCCCCACAATTAGAAAGGTAGTTAAAATATTTCATTTTTACCTGTACAAAAGAATTAAACTTTTTCTAGCCTGGTTTCTTGAAAACAGATCTTTGAATTTTAAGATACATATGGAACATCCACTTCCACTTAACCCACTGACCTTATTAATGAAAAAAACCCTGTCTTGTTCAAAAGCATCTAACAAGCTCTGCCCTCAATTCAATGAAACTACACCAAGAGGATCAAGTCTTATACAAATGCTACATTTAGCTGTACAAGAATTTACTTCTTGGCCATGGCTATTCATCAATCCAATTAGTACAAGCATTTGCCAAATAAATAGCACTTGCTTCCCTTAAGACTTGTTGAAAATATTCTTATACATTATTTTCTAAGTTACCTTCGTACTTGAGAAACATTGAAGAGTGTACACCAGAATTGCCAAGTAAGCCTCTTCCATTTATCTGTGAGGAAAATTTCTCTTTTCCCAGGCTTCTATGCTTTAATATTATCCACAGGTTTGAGGAAAGAACTGAGATCAACAAAGAAAGTTGTGAAACTGGTGTATACATTCATCTATCATAAATACAATTTTTCATTTTGCAGGCTACTCACTATCTTTTATATCACCATTTATATAAAGCAGGTGATCTTTTAAAATTAAAAACTCTGCCAAGTAACTGCTACTATATTCTTATGTTATCTGAAGATAAAATTCTTTCCTGTTYGTGTTTTTTTGCCTGTAAAACTGCTCTCAAAAATGAGCTAAAGATTTTTTCTTTAATGGATGACATACACAACAGATATTTTGACTTGTAAAAGAATGGAAGAAAGAAAATAAATATAAGAGTACAGAGAAATATCATTTAGCCGGTTACTACAAAATCCCAAAAATAAAATTGGTAACTAAAATACAGGACTTCTTTTTTCTTTTTCTGTTCAATTTTCTACAGTTTGGGAATCCTGAGTCATTCACAAATAAACATGCTCACATGAAAATGAGAATTAAAAAATGGTGCACTTTGTGCTTGATAAAAGAAATGGAGCCATCTAACTGAAGAAGTAATTAAGATGTAGGCATCCACCTGACTACATTTCTTCTGGATTTATATTCAGCATACACCAAAGACACTATTTTTGCTTAAATCATCACAATACAACTGTGCCCCCGCAGGAAGTACACAAATATAACACAGAATCAAAGACTAATGCAAGAAGGATTGCCTGCATACCTCAGATTACTGTCTATGCTGCTGGAGGGAGTGCACTTGGGAACACTCTAGATAACATCAGAAAATTTGCCAGACTGCACTGACAGGTGTCAGCATTGCTATTTTTRCTCTTCTTAAAAACCTAGCAGCCCCGTTTGTGACAATAAAACAGAACAGTAAATATTACTTTTTATAAGTTTAATGCTTAGATAATGAAACATATCTGTTGGATTTTACTATATTATGTCATATGATGACACCATACTGAAGAGGATCTTATGCCTTCAACTGGCCTATAGTTGCATATCAAGGCATCATCTTCCTATTTCAACATCCAAAATGTGCTTTGTTTTCTGCTTTGTCCTCCTAGTTCAATTGTTAATTTCACARTTCRTAATTAAATTCCTATTTGAATATCAACAGTTCCAACTTTTATTAATTTCAGGTTTGTTTCATATAAATATTTCAATGACTCTCCAAGAGAACAGGCTGCTTTTATGGTGACCACAGTAAGAATGTCTCAGTCCAGCAACAGCATAATACATGCATTTATATACCACAAGAAAATGTGCTGCACAATTTTTTCACCAAAAAAAAAGAGATCATAAAGTGCCTTTATTTCTAACATTTATTTATGAATGGGTGGGGTATTTTAGAAAAGCTCCTTCAGAAAGAGCATTTCCAATAGATAAAGCCTTTTGGTTTTGAACCAGCACTTAAGTAATTTCAGTGATTTTCCTAAACAGGTCAGATTAAAAAATCAGAGAATTGATTCCTTTATTTTCTTTTATTGAAGAATGAACAAAACCCTGTCAATTTAGCAGGAGGAAAAAAAAAAAAAAAMARCAAAACTTTCAATTGGTTTTGCTGAGTAACTCTGGTCATGTCATATGTCTATCAACTGTCATGCTTTCAGCTTTCCCTTTTTTACAGAGAATCTCTCATTTGATCACAGTGTCACTTTGGAGCACTGCTRGTATGCAGCAGAAGTTAAGGGGTTTATTTTTATTCCATCCCATGATTTTCYAAAAACCCACGCTAATAGATTCTAACGCAACCCTCCTCACACTCACTTGTGAAAAGCAAGCTTACCAGGAGGAACAACTGCCAGACTTTTCTGAGACACAAAGCATTCCCTCCCTAACAGCAGTTCCACATGTTGATCCACAATCTTTCTGCTTGGACACTGCTGGATGTGTCCAATGGATTTTTGAATTCACATTACAMTGTGCAGTGTGTCTGTATTGGCAACTGACTGCTCCACTTCACTGAGGGCAAAATGTGACTCAGTGGCCTTTAAAATCACAAGCTTCTCTTTATATAACTCTATTAGCATTGTAAACACTTCTGGAAGGTGTGCTGTAAAACTGACAAACTTGCCACCCTTGAATAACTTCAAGCTCAGCAGGACTGCATTTATTTCTGCTCCTATTGCCACTTCTGCATTCCCAGGTTTCATACCAGTGAAGAAATGTGATTGAAATGCATAAATTTGGGTCCTCATTTTCTACTGAGGTATATCACAGCCTTAACTTAAATCTTCTTTCATAGATTTCGAGGTCAGAAATATTATTCCATGGTAGCTTCTGACACGGAACTATCTGTAATGGCTAAAAATCTGATAAAGCTCATCTCTAGCTTTTCTTAGCCAAGTGATTACAGATCTGCCTTAGGTAATTTTCCATGCTTAATAGCCTGTATTCTCAGTCTTTTTCTGTGAATGCTCAGGCTTGGCTAATAACACAAACAAAAACCAGACCTCTTTCAGCTACCTCACTAACATATCAGAGAAACAATCTGGTAATGCTCTAATTTAACAATTGCAAACACCCTAAACAAAACTTCTTATATACCATTTTTGAGTTAGTTTCCATATGCCAGAGAAAATTTTACCTTGCCAGTTACTCTTTAATCTTCCAGTCTCCAAAACTGTCATTGGTCAAACAGTATAACCAAGACTTTCCATACATCTTCAACAATGGAAAAACATTATTCCAACTATTTAAACACTTTATATTACTTAGAATATCGAGTCTTTCTCAAAACTTTGCCTCCTCAAACACACTGCACCCCTGCAGCAAGTGTTGAGATTTTCAAGGTTCTGCATAAAAAGGCTATTTCACTCTTCACAGTGTCCCCCTAAAAGTACAGGTTCTATCAAAATTTCATTTACCATTCTTAATTATGCAATAAATTATTATATTTTAGGTATATCTTTACATACRCAGAAGAAATTACCACATTTCTTAATCTGCTTCAATATTCAACCCATTTTGCCTATGACAACAAATCTATGATGTTTGTTTAGCATTTTTAAACATTTCAATCTGTTCTGTGTGTTTACTTGAGGCTTGATTTTATTACTAAATTGATAGTGCATGAAGTAAAATCTATTATATCTGCAATGGTGAAGGCATTGTAAATAAATATGAAATGAAAAAGGAAGAAGAGATGGGGATATTCTACCTGTTACACGTGTTATATGGCTGTAAAAATTACAGGCTTGGGCCTTTCTATGTTTTTGGCTCCTTCTCATGCCAGGTTCCTGCCAGATTGAATATATTAGCTCAGGGAAATATTTGTGTTCAGTTGAAGGCAGCTGTGCAATTCACAAAATAATATAACCAGATAAACACTTAAAGAACTTTTTGAAGACACTGGAAAAGCTGAGGGAAGTAGGATTTTTCAGCCTGGAGAAGARGAGTTTCTAAGGTGATCCTACTGAGGCCTTCCAGTACCTAAAGGGGGGTTGGAGAGGGACTTTCTACAAGGGRGAAAGGCTTTAAACTGAGAGAAYAGGTTTGGACTAGATATTAGGAAGAAATTCTTTACCATGAGGGTGSTRAGGCAATGGTTTCCCAGATAATTTGTGGCTGCCCCATCCCTGGAATGTTCCAGGCCGGGCTGAGTGGAAGGTATCCCTGCCCACAGCAGGGGGGTTGGACCTGGGTGATGTTAAGCTCTCTTCTGACCCAAACCGTGCTATAATTCTATGAATTTTTAAAAGGTCTCCCCTATGGAACCATGTGCCACTATAAATGAGGATACAAAGCTCTTGGAGAGCATTCAAAGGAGGACCATGGAGATGGTGAGGGGCCTTGAGGGGAAACCACACGAGGAGCAGCTGAGATCMCTTGGTCTGTWCAGCCTGGAGAAGAGGAGACTGAGGARAAACMTTATCATGGTCCTAAAGATTTCTCATGAGAGGAAGCAGAGGGGCAGACACTGACCTCTTCTCTGTGGTGACCTTTGACTGGACCTGAGGGAATGGCCTGAAGTTGTGTCAGGGGAWGTTTAAGTTGGATATTACAAAAAGTTTTTCACCCAGAGGGTGGCTGGGCACTGGAACAAGCTCCCCAGGGCAGTGATCAAGCCTGACAGAGTCCAAGAACTGTTTGGACAATGCTCTCRGGCACATGGTGTGAGTTTTGGGTTGTCCTCTGCAAGGCCAGGAACTGGACTCAATGATCCTTGTGTGTCTCCTCCAGCTTAGGACAATCTATGATTCCATGATATATACGACAACCAACAGGATGCATCTGGGAAATCTCCATCTTCTGTAGATATAGCATTTATCAGAACTTATTTAAAAGAAATTGTATCATTATCTGTTAGTATTTCTGACAGTATTCCATTGCTTATTTTAAACAAGCACAGTAACTGTATTAAATAGTTGAGATTTTATTGCATTCAAAGGCCACATCTGATTTAAWATTATATTGCTCCACTAAAATCAATAGATCCATGTGAATTGATATGAGCTAAGGATTCATTCATTTTAAGTTACATTATACTGGAGGGGGTATAAAATATAATAACTTTTTTTTTTTTTTTAAGTATATAAGGTATTTCCAAATTATTTTGAGATCAGAATCCGGCTCGTTCTATATTTTTGGCCTATTCTTTGGGGAGAACATTTATTTTTTTGAAAATCTATAGCAAGTGCAATCAGAAGTTTAGTTCTATTAGAAATTCATTCCAYTTAGTTAAAAACATTCATAATTTGATTTGTAGTGAACCAAATGTGATTATTTACATCAGATTTACTGTTGGGTTAACATCAGACAGACTTTGGTCTTATGCATACTATTGCTAAATAATGAATATTGTCTGGTAAAATTTAATTATCTCAATTTTATGAGGCTTTCAACAGATAATATCATGAGCTGCAAAACTGAAATTAAGAGTTAGATTCATCATCATGTGATAATATTATCTGTGTCAGCTTCCCAATTGTGCCTTTTTCACTATTAATGTTAGCTAGCAAAACTATATTTTCTTCAAGAATAATTTGAACTTACATCTTAGAAGTTAAAACATTTGTGAGTAAATSCATGCCAGACAACTGAGGGTGTCTKAAAAGCGATGATTCACAGACCTTATAATCCTCAGTGATTTAGACATAAAGTTATAGACAACCTTAATAGCCAAGAGTCTCCATGATCAAGATCTAACATTTATTTGTACATGTTTCAGCTTTCGTTGCTAGGAAGATGTTAACATTTTTATTTAATAGTCTACATCATCCCAGGATGTAATTAAAATAGTCTATTTTATTACATGCAGTAATACCAGTCAGCATGACATTCACAAATTAATTTCTTTCAAAACTTTCTTATTCTACAGCAGCAGAAGAACCTTCTGACCAATTTAATGTTTGTAGAAAGCCACTGGRGAACTGATAAGATGCCATGACATAAAGTGCAGAAATGACATCCACTTCACCTTKCCTCATATCACTTGACAACTGTGCCCTTCCCACTGCTCTGTTTCCAAGAGCAGCTTGTGCATAGATATCAATTGGCTAAAGCTTGGTAAAACACAGCAGGAAAGGTGGATGCATCATTAAGGTTTTTTTCCCTTAAGCCTTTCATCCATCCACCAATAAAAAATGGTGGCATTAATCAGTTTTAAAGAATTAAAAACCAATTAAAATAACTATGCCTTGTTTTTCACTCAAGGTGAAAGCAGTATTCAGTGAGAAACCAGAAAAGTAAAATAAAAACCTTTAACAATTTCCTGATTTAGAAACGGTTTGGGTAAGTTCATAAAACTTTTTGGACATTGCCTTAACTCAATCATTAAGAAGTACAGCTGGAGTTTGGGTTTTTTTATTTCTTTCTATGTTTTTTTTTTTTTAAACTATCATTGCAAATAAAAGAAGAATAAGCTTCAAAAGTTAGCAATAAAAACTGAATAAGAGAGGTGAACTTGCAGTTGCAACACAATCTCTGTTCTGTGTCTATGGTGAAAATGAGACAAGGGATCATAGGGTAATTAATTCAAACAAACATAACTTATGAACTACAGGAGAGAAAAAAATTCAAATTATGCAATAGAACATCCTCAGTAGTCTAAGATATAAAATTAAATATGCAATTGCAAAAAACATGATACTGAAAATTTTTAGAATTTTTGACAYATGGTAGAAACAATTGTAATGCACTCCAAACTTTAAATGAAGACCAAGAAGACAGCAAGAGGTGCAAGTGTAGTGTATTCAAAACCCTGGAAAGTTCTGCTTTACTGTTTGTCATACAAAGTAATGCCAAGGATACATTGAATAATATAAAGTGTGCAGTAAAAGTGCTACATATAATATATATCTTACTTTATACATAAGAGCTGTTCACGTTTTTGTAATTACAGCTTTGCTATTTTTCCAAATAAGTTAACATGAATTTATGATCCAATTTAATATACACACAATTTAATATCTACTAAGTTATAGGGTTGGTTATCACTCTGTCTGGTACATAAGGAATTAGTCTGGTCCAACTGCTATCTTTGAAAATTAAGTCCCACTGAAATTAAAATAATAATTTTAAATGTTTTTACTTGATATTCTAGAAGTCTTATAAAAATGGTAAGTAGTTAATTAATCTTTGAATATCAGTCATGCATTTTTGGAAAAGCATTTTCAAGAATGTCTTGTGCCAGTGTTTGTAGAAAATTTTGTTAGATCTCTAATCAATTAAACYGCCACATTGCATTTTGACAATTCATCTGCAGCAGGCAGCAAAATGCATGCCTACACTCTTTGGATCCACTTCCAAAACCTAACTGATGGATGGAAAAAGGGCTTCTGCCACTTCTATATTTCATGTATCTGAGCTTAAGCCATGGCTTTTTTCTTGTGCTTTTAATTTTCTCTTTGTTTCCTGGCAAATTTATTTACATTTGTTTTGTAGGAAAATACAGGAAAAAAAATTCTGTCTCAGTTCTTCCCTGGTGTTATAGCCAGATATTTTGGATAAGAACTTTGGTACATTTAATTTTACTTTYTGATTATAGAAACAATCTTTAGATAGAAAAATATTTATTTTCTCCATCCATGTAATAACTAGACAGTATTGCCCTAGTATGCAATGTTGCAATGGAACAAGAARAATTTAGAAAGAGAAAGGAAAAAATGCCTCTACTTTCAAGTGCCATTCAAATAWATGGCTTCCTAAAAAGCAGACTAAATTGCAGAAGTTGTTATAACTTCAAGAAATATCACAACACTGATGAAATGRAAGAGAATAACTGACAGATGCTTTGTGTGAAGTTAATCTGAATGAGAAGCAAGGCTGATCTGACAGAAGCAACAAATGCAAAGCAGAAAATACACCATTCATCCTTAGTATTCTTCTTGAAGGATGGATACGTAAAGAATGGTTAGCTGCCTGATCAGAAATGCAGATTTTTTTCTGTGCCTTTTTTTTGGCAAAAAAAGGCAACCACAACTAAAAATGAATTTTAAACCATCTTTCTGCAAAATGTAAGCTGTGTAGCTACAGACAAAAGTATTGATGAAATACTGTATTGATCATCTGCACTCTATGTTTGTGCAAATATTTGTTTATCTATAGTGAGTTGATATTGRTAATTTTAACAAAATTGGAAAGCAGCCGTTTTCACCCCCTGAACTCTGCTCTATAAGGTAGTATGTTTAAAAATGAGAACTGAAATGCTTAAAAATAAGCATTTCTGACTACAAAAAAAGCCCCAGGCATAGAAATAGTATAACTGAAYATGGGAAATTCTTTCTATTTGTCATGATGACAACCCCATTTCCACCATTTACACAATATATTGAAGGTATCAAAAATTATGCCAAACCTTGTTGCAATTTATGCATCTTCGGAGAGGAAAGGATCTATGTTCTGATGAAAAAGTGTAAACTGCTCTGCAAAATCATGCAGAGCTCCTTAAATGCCATTTCACTGAACTTCAGCTGTATTGTGAACACAGAGATATAAGCTAAATGCCAAATTCATATGTAAGAGAAATGCTGCTAGGATCATCTTTCACTTTTGGCTTCTACAAACCCCAAACCAAGATGACATCAAGGTGMCATCTAAATTCTATTGCAATATTGAGACAAAGATTTAAAAATATATATTTTAAAGACATTCACACTCTGTGAATTTAAATTTTTGATATCTGCCAGAAGAAAGAATCTAATGGTACTGCTCTGAAAATTTAGCTCTTGCTAGAGCAGAAATAAGATTCTCTTCAATACRTTGGGCAGACAAGAAACAAGCTGAAACAACACGATTAGGAGAAAATTCACCACAGCTGCAAACAGACTTGAGTAAACCATTATCTATTTGCTCAGCTGCATCTATATTTCCTTACTAAATAGGCCCATATTACTCACTAATTAGGTGCATATTTATTCACATATACATCACTTAACTTTCTTACAGGWAATGTATTTATTTTCTTTATAAGACTGGAAATCCCGCAGGTTGTGTCACTGAGGCCAGGGGACCTATTTAACTAACAAGGCTTGTCCAGTCCCTAWAGCACAGTTTATTCTGTTACAGAAAAGACAGCAGTTCATACAGAGATTTGAGAAGAGGTGATTTTGTCTATCATGTGAATCCCATTTACGGTTGCAAATCTATTTAAGATTGTAGAACTTTGCCTCAAACTGCAAAAGAGTTTTGCTTAGAGACACAAACTAGAAAACTAAAAAATACAAGCACACCATAGCCATAAACTTCTACTCTACTGACAAGATGATCTTTCTGCATCTAATTGTTGTTTTAATACCAGCTGTTCATTTCTTCTGCRTTTCAGGCTCCTGTTTTGACTGCATGAATGTAGGCAGGGAGCAGTGCAGAGAAGGCATTGTGTTGCTGGCTGTTCCTTCCATAAGTGCTTACAAGAAGAAATTCTCTGAGTGGAAAATTACTCTTTTGAATGGATACTAGCACTGTTTGCCAAGTACTTAAAGGAAACAATTACTGCCATGGCATTCACAGAGTATGGTAAATTATGAAAGCATTTTTGTCACATATTCTCCTATAAATGCTGCAGGGTTTTATTCTTTTATAAGTTTCTCTAATGTTTGCTGGTCTGGACCAAACTTAGCTATCTGTCTTCTCACCTCTGAGATTAATTTGATTTTGCTAGCTTTATTTCTGAGTTAGCACAAGTTTCAGGTAGAGTTAAGAACAGGCTCAGACAGGGTTAGGTTTCAGTAACATTTATATTGAGTATGTTTGGTAGTTCTTTAGTTAAAATAAACTCATCTTTTTTAAAGCAGTAATTAAAAAGAMAAGTCAAAGTAAAACAGATTTTGAAGGCCAATTAGCAATCGAAGTCCCCAAGTTCAACTTAGCTGTATATTTTGTCCACAGTTTGGATCAGAACAAATTATTTACAGCTACTACATGGCTCCGTACATGCTTAGGGCAACATTTGCTCCCACTTTAGGAGACACAGTTTTTCTGTTACTACTATGCTGGACTAAAGCTGGACAAATATATAATATCTCTATGTATTTAAAAGTTTCAGAACCTCACAAAATCCAGTGCTGCAGCTAAAATGAGCTTCTTAAGATTTCTATTTGTTCTGTCCCCATTTTTTTTCAGCTACTACAAGCAGATGGGCATTGGCACTGGTGTCTGCAGATTAGGACAGTTAGACCTGCAGTGGTATTACAGAGCAAAGTAGAACAGCTGGGCTGCCATTTGATGAGTCAAAAAAATGTGTGAAAAATTATTACAGAAACAGGGCTCAAATTCTACATATGCTGAACYATCCACATTTATGGAGCTTCTCCAGCTTGTAACCCAAGTAATCTCATCTTCTTGTAGAAAAGAGTGTCCATAACTATTAGAGTTCCAAAATTACCTCTATGAATCTGAGCCCTTGTATGTCAGTGGACCTACTTCCATTGACTTCAATAGTCTGAGTTATAGTGATGATGAACATTTACTATAAATAGTTTTAGACAAAMATGAAAATAGCCAAGGTTATACTTATATAATGTTTCCTATTCTATCACATGAAAAGTATTAGATGACTTGAGATTTTACCTGCAAGAAATATAAAATTTTAGAAAATTAAAACTGATAAACCATTCATATTTGTATTCTACATTCAACAAATAAATAATGTCTCAATTATTTTATAAAGTCCATTGCAAGGATGCAAGTCTACTTTCAAGTTTTAAAAGTTTCTTTATCAGTGTGCTKTATTGTCTCTCTCCACAATATTCCAGGGGTGTGTAACTTCTGGAACTCCAGGAGTGAGTAACACCCCAGTGTGGAGTAAGTACCATACATGCACTCAGATGAGTTAATTACTGTTACAAGGGACTGCAATCAAAATATGCAATTTGAAAGTAGGCAAAGGGTGGGAAAAGAAAACAAAGCACAAGAGAGAGGAGAAGGGAATGGCCAAGGGTGCAGAGAACAGGCTGTCATGACCCAGGAATTAAGCAAAAAATGCCCATTAATGGTGTAGGAATGCGCTCTGGGTTTGTTTTTGTGCATTCACACAGGCTCTGCAGTGATTAAAGCCATGGCTAACCATGGACAGACTGCAAATATAATGGCAGCATTGATTAGAAATGTGGAACACTAAATTGTGTGAAGAATAAGGCTAACACAAACATTTTCTTTTTTAATTGTGAGCTTCCTGTTAGTCACTGATTTAAACTACTGCAATCCCAGAAATCTAAGAAAACACATTTGTCAATCATCATATCAGCAGAATTCTATTTTARTGGCATGATCTATGTTATTTGAGTATATATGAACTTCCCATGCTTTGTTTCACTTGCACAAGGTCTGCCTATGGCATAGCTCAAACGTTCAGAGAAAATGACTGTTGCTGTGTACATTGCTATTTCAGGTCATATGGCTCTTGCTTSGACAGAAGAGGTTGCTAATTAAGCAATAACAATTAAGGCACTGGGCATTTCCTGCAGACTAATGACCAACTAGGAGGAGCTGTGCCAAGGGCCATTAACCCCAGCCAGTCACTCACTGTGATGGAACAGATTTCTTTGAAGAACATTAATGTTTGAAAATAACAAGGACGATTCTGGACATAATATAAATGTAAACAGGAATTACTCAAATTAAGTACATTGTGATGGTTTGTGTAGTAAACTCCAGGCCTCTACTGTGCTCTGGGTAAGAGAGGTAAATGGATAGCAGGAGAATGGATAGCAAGAAAATGGTACATCAAAGAATATAAAATGCCATTAAGTGCTCAAGCTTCTCCAAACTGCTCTCTTCACACCTGCCTCCTTGTATGTTTGCTCTTCTGATGACAATTTGTAACTTTAGTTATCATCACAAATTTTGATAATTTAGCAAAAGCAGGTACCTACTAGTGCTGTTGGTACAAGGTCTACACTCAGTAGAATACAAGGACTTACAATACACTTCACTGCTTTCTTTGCACTCTATGGTCCTGGGTGGGCAGATCTGTGAAACTGTCTGAAACCTGGCAGAATTTCTTTCCAGAGATACAGAAGAGGGTTCAGGCCTGGACTATGCGGTTCTTCACCTTTTTTTCATAACATTTGCAATGAAATATTTCTGATAGGGTTTTTTTTGAAAACAGTACTACCAAACACCAGCCTGCTTGTCAATTAYTGTTTTCTCAAATTAGAACAGTTTACCTTTTTATTATCCCTGCAAGAGATTCTTCGCTTCCCTCCACACAGCCAATTCTTATTTGCAACAACCATTAACATCTCCTAATTTCAATTTTAGCCACAAATGACATTCAGTAAAATAAAGGAGAGAGAAACCCAGAAGGCAAAGAGGAAACAAGCTAAGCAGATAGGTGCAAGTCATCAATTACTTTCTCCCTTCCACAAGTAACTTATTGATAAGGCTCTCATCCACAGCCACCTTTTTCTCAACCCTGCTTCCCTCATCCGCTGGTGGTTTTCACCTCTTYAAACACATTGATTCAAAGAAGTGGGTTAGCTATGAAGCAACCATTGCAATTTTCTGTCTCCAAGGTGAAATAAGCAGCTGTATTAAAACTATTTTTAACTAAACACATTTCTCTAAGGAAAAGGAATATGACTGCAGAATCCCTTCCTGAAACTTTTATGGCTGTTTAAGACTTTTTCTCTATTGCATTCCTCCTAATWGCTCAAAAACCTGATTATCACCTACATTTTAGTCACAGTAAAGGATCATACATAAAAACTTRGAAAAAAATTAAAGATATAAATCAGCTACAAAACATAAAGAAACATAGTATGCTTATTGGAAAAATGTCTGGAAATGCATTCATTATTTCTGATTTTCCACATTTTCTGTCATTTTGCATTAATAATGTGTCAGGAAATTCCAACATTTATTCTAAAGGTTCTGAATTGGCTTGTAGAAGTAAAATACATCCATGCCAACATGAATCCCCATAACATGGGTATAGGCAAAACCCCAAATTTTGGTTTTGTATGGACACCTGCAGTATATTTGTACTGCCTAAATTATTACATAACAGATGTTTAGGCTCATCTGAACTAAGAGCAATCAAAGCAATAAAGAATAAATGTTACATAATTTCAAGGAACTTCTTCAGAAAAAACCAGCACCCGGAACCCTCCTTTTCATTTTTTCTTGTTTTCTCTTTGTAATGCCTCTTCTTTTTAATCTTTTGGGTCATTTAAAGCAATGGGAAAAACATTTAAACTCAACATTTTGAACTTAAAGACAGATCATATTTTCTCTCTAATATCATATTTSTCTGCTATCCTAGGACTTGTCTTTATCACTGTTGTTCATCAAATGTATTTTCCAAGGTAATGAGAATAGAGAAAGCAACTGTAGAAATTCCAGAGTCCACTTTTAAATTCTATAAAACAGCAGCTGAAATTTTTACAGAGATCAGAGCTTTATCATGCTTGGTAGAATTAGTTAGAAAAGTGCCTTTCCAAACCTAAAGAATGTTAWAAATTTTAAATTTTTTTTAGAGCCATGGGGAACAAGCAAAACTCAAAATAAAATAATAATTTRAGAAAGTATACCATAGAATATTGGAAATATTACTGCAAAAATAGGGAAAACCTGTCTTAAGCTCCAAGAAGCTTCTGCACAACATGACAGAAAAGGGGAATTATGTTTGAGTTATTACTGAGTGCTAAATATTCAGATGCTTCTGTATAGAGGATTAAATGGAAGAAAATGAAATAAAAAGTTTCTGAYGAGGGCGTTAGAGCTTCTGACCTCCCTTTTTTGGACACAAGCATTTATAAAAATCCACTGACAGCACATTAAGTATGCCATATGATATTCCAGTGGAATAAAATGAGGAACTACTTAGATATCTCTTGCTGATTCACCTGAATTTTTCAAGCTCTTCTCAGAAAGAGACAGTTGGGGACCTTGTTTAAACTCCTCTATCATTTTAACCATGTAACACAGGCAAAAAGCAGGAAAAGAGAGAAGGAAGGAAAAGAAAGAAGAGAAAAGATGAAGCCCTGCTTGAAGAGCAGTCTCCAACTAGATATTCACCACTGCAAAAACACTATTAAAAAAACTACACTACACACCAATTCCTTGGGCCTGATCCTATAGTTTTATAAGCCAGCAAAAATCCTGGAAAACTACACCAGGAAAGAGACTGGCTTAAAGCAAAACAGATGCTCATCTCTTTTGCATTAATTTTGTTTTGCCAATTATAGTTATGTTGGTGAGAAGAAAACAGTCACTGAATTTCCTGKGTACAATTCCGCTGTTATTTATGGCTGATTATTCAACCTACCTCTGTCAGTTTTCTAAAATCTTTTCACAATCACACTGAAGACAAGAATCTAACTGGCTGAATGCTAATTATTTTTGGGGAAAAGAAGGTTGGGAATAATTTTTTTTTCTCAGGAAGTACAAGTTCACCTAGATGAAAATTTCTAAGAAAACCAAAGGAGTTTTAGAACACTGACTTCATCTGAAATTGGTTWTCCTTTAGTTTATATTGCTTTGCATTATATTTTAATTTTTGAGAATATATTTTTTTAAGTTATTAATAGAAATMAATTTGCTATTCAAATATTTCAATGTTTCTACCTCTGAATTGTATTTCTACAGAGTATTTTCTTCRGGACAGAAACCTTTTCCAGACACAGATACTAAATACCACAGGGAAACTTAAATCAACTTGCCATTGATTCAGAGCTATCAATTAATCCAATATCAAACATTCAAATACCCAGGCCATAGATATTAAGGAAGCTACATCAATTTCTTCAAGCTTAGTTATATTTGGCTGCCCTGAGGTTCACAGCTGTATTAAAGTCTTTCTTTCCCTACTTTCAGCTCCATAGTCTCTAAATCAAGAGGTAGTTTCTGGCTGGTATTTTAGGCTCCTTTACAACATAAGTTATATAAGAAGCCTGACAGACTTTGCTCATCTTTACATTTTCAATTTTGGGGATTACTTTGTTTAGCCACTTATGCTGCAGTGATCTGTGGCAGCTCTGTGGATTTTCAGAGTTGGCCACAGAGCACTGATGGTGCTGGTCTTAGCATTTTTCAAAGGAATGATAAAAGAAAAAATAAGAATTGTACTGTCACATGCTGTTTTGAAAGGCATTTCCAGATCCTCATTTAGAGAGAATGATGGTGACTTGGCACATAACTATTTCAGCTTGACACTGGTTAGATGGAAGAGGTTACTAATTATACAATAGCAATTAAGACATGGGGCTTTTCCTGGAGATTAATGACCAGCTAGCAGGAATTGTGTGCAAGGCTTTTAACCCCAGCCAGTCACTGCATTGCAGCAGAATCAGATGGCATTCTCTGAAGGATTTTGCTTTTCAGAATGGCAAACCTGGRTCTGCCTATAAGTGCAGGGCTTTTTTGCTCACCTACAGGGTACATCTACTAGCAGATAATGAGGCCACAAAGTAATTAATTAAAGGCAGATGCACATAGAAAAAAAAAACAAAACAAAAACAACACAAAATGGAACACCCTCCCCCCTGCCAAATACAGCTAAGTATAGATAAACAGTTGAATGCTCTATCATGCATTTTAACTTTTCATTCCTTTAGAGATAGGATCAGATCTTTCACTGATTTAAATCAGGCAACACTGACACCTAAATTAGCATTTTAAATCAGAACTAGCTCKAGTATTTGCAGGGAGTCCCCCACATGTAACCATTCATTCATTATGTGCTGGCTTAGTTCTTGAATGCACCATGATGTGASAAACTGTTTCCTTTCTGGATGGAGTTGAAGCAGAAGCCTCTCACTAGTTCATATCCCACCTCACTGGAAAGTAGGAAGTTGAACCAACTTCAGCAACATTAGAAACCCACCTCAGTTAAAGTTCCTCAAAAAGACAGGGATGGAAACCACCCTACCACCACTGCTTGGACTTCCAAACTGTCCCACAACAAACATCTGAGCTCTTCCTGATCTTCAGGGTGCCTCACCTTCCTCCCCCTTGCAATCTACACCCAGTCATGGCCTGGATCCACTCCTGTTCCTTCACTCTTATTCCTATTAATTTTCTTTTTTTCTTTWATCTTAATTTTCTTTTTTCTTTATATTCAAAATAGCTATCACTCTTCCCAGCAACATTKCTATGGCAGTTTTACTTGTGGCTCTAAAATAAATAACCTGCACTCATCTGGCTGTGGAGGGAAGAGTTTTGGGTTTTAGTAGCAGATGGACTACACTGAGGCAGTACCAAGGGATGTCCAGGTGATTTGCTGCTGACATGAGAGGAAAATGGAGTAAGGCTTCTTCAAGATTAAAAAAAAAATTWGGAGAGAAGCTTTTGAAGGTSTGAGATGTTAACTGCTASACCAGACTTCTTTATTTGCMTTTTGATGTCACTTTTGGAAGTGGGGACCTGAGTGAGCTGCCAKCCAGGGTGAACTCCTGGTTCCTCCATGCCAGGGTGTGCCTGTGGCAGCAGAGGGAGCAGGACAGAAGCTGYGCAAGGCTGCTGCCATCATCAGAGCTTCTGTCAGGACATCCCTGAACACTGAGGTACAGTTCTGTCCCCCAASCAGCACCCAGATCACACTATCCTTTTTCACAGCTTGTGCTGGTACAATAACACGACACAGTTCTCTAGGTAAACAAGTGAGTCAGAAAAGGAAAATGATACCATCTTTAAATGTCATCTTGATCATGGGAGCTGCTGGAAGTCCCTTCTGCATGGCAGCTCCCTGASAGCCCAGTCCCTTGGCTGTAATGAGCAGTTTGCTCAGAGTGAGACAGAATGTTAAAGCAGCATCCTCACCTGTGCACACGCAGCCAGTACACACACCACAGGCATCCCAGGCAGCTGCTGCAAGCCTCCTTCCTGCCCAAAACTGGGACAGCATTTTGTGTTCCCCAGGTTTCCATTTATACACCATGAGAAGGTCCTGCCTGCTGAGGAGCAATTGCAGGCAGCCCTGACTTTCCCACAGCTGTCCTGGCTGCTCTTTCCACYTCTGTGCCTGTGTTTTTACCTATCCCGAGGGCCAGGCTGCCCGTGGCACGTGAGGGATTTTCCTGTGGGTCCCACAGGTCTCCCCTTTAGCAGCACTCCTGCCATGGCCCGTGTTGTCCCCCTGCTCGCCCTCCTGGCACTGCTGTGACCTGAGGTGACGAAGGGTGATGTGAGGAATTCAGCCAACACCGTGTCCCAGCCCTGACACTCCAGCTGCCAGCACCAGAAAGGAAAGGTGGGTGTGAGAAGTCAGCACATCCCTCCGGGTGCCCAGAGTTGCTGAGGACCCCGCCAGGGGCTCAGAGACCCTGGCATGCTGCCCAGAACACCTGGGGATTTGATTTTGACCCGTGGAGCAAATTGCCAGCTTTGCATGAGGACATGAAAGACACAGAAGTTTAAATAGTAAAATAATAAAATTATCACAGGGTGAAAATGTAGATTTTAGGATTTTTGGTATGGGGATTATGGGGATAAGATGGAGGATCTTGGGCTTGTCTAGCCTTTCTTCTTCTTCTTCTTGGTCTCCATTTTCTGCAGTGATGCTGGCACTTTGGGATTGGTTTAGAGTAGAAGTGCACTGTCTAACATAGGT
>NDFG01000676.1:1709439-1733004 GCA_002167245.1 Sporophila hypoxantha
GAAGGGTGATGTGAGGAATTCAGCCAACACCGTGTCCCAGCCCCGGCACTCCGGGCAAGGCAAGGTGGGTGTGAGAACTCAGTACATCCCTCCGGGTGTCCAGAGTTGCTGAGGACCCTGCCGGGGGCTCAGAGACCCTGGCATGCTGCCCAGAACACCTGGGGATTTGATTTTGACCCGTGGAGCAAATTACCAGCTTTGCATGAGGACCTGAAAGCCACAGAAGTTTAAATAGTATAATAATAAAATGATCACAGGGTGAAAATGTAGATTTTAGGATTTTTGGTATGGGGGTTATGGGGACAAGATGGAGGATCTTGGGCTTGTCTAGCCTTTCTTCTTCTTGGTCTCCATTTTCTGCAGTGATGCTGGCACTTTGGGGTTGGTTTAGAGTAGAAGTGCACTGTCTAACATAGGTGATAGGTATTGGGAATTAAGTGTAAATATGATATACGTAGTTTGTAGTATAAAAGGACAACACTGCCCTGAGGGCGGTCAGAGTGCTTGTGGCTGCCCTGCTGAGCAGATCTTGGCTGGGCAGAAAGAAAATTTTATAGATAAGAGTTAATAAACAACTTCAAGACCGAAAAGTGAAGAGTCCAGACTCGTTCTTCAGAAGCGCAGGCCGAAGCAGAGACATTCCGCACACCTCGGGGCAGCAATTGACAACCAAAAACCCGAGAGGTGGGGAGAGGGGCCAGAAGCAGGAGGTGAGAATGGGGAACAACAGCAGCTGCTGTGGCTCAGACAGGGGGAGARGGCTCAGAGCAGCGCAGGGCAGGTGCCTGGGAACAGCTGCTGGGGTCTGGGAAGGGGGATGAGAACCCAGCAGGAGCTGGCCGGGATGGGGAGAGGGTCTGAAGCCAAACTTGCAGAAGGCAACAGCTGCTGAGGATGAGGCGAGGCCAGGGAAGGAGCCGGAGGCAGAGGGGCAAAGGAGAAAACATCCCGGCTCTGAGCCAGGGCGGGGGCAGTGTCCTGGGAAGAGAAAGTGCTCCTGTTCCACAGGGCAGAGCCAGGCAGCTGCTGAGGCCCAAGGAGAGCCAAACCAGAGCCCTGGRAACACGGGCAAACAGCTGCAGGGGGGCGGGCGGGATGGCAAAGCTGCAAACAGGCTTTGGTGGATGAAGGAGGGCACAGCTGTTGGGGGACAGACRGGGAGAGGAGCAGGAGGAGAATCAAAAGCCGCAACCAAGGGGAAAGGAGCCAGAGCTCATTCCAGTGGAAGAGAAAAAGGACTGAGATGCAAAGACTTGAGAATATTCCCATTTAAAGAGGAAAATATATTTTTTTCTTTGTATAAAGCAGTTCAACTGTTTTGTCTTCTTAAGCACTGCCCGAACAGCCCRCACCGGGGAGCATCACCTGCTGGCAGGCCCATGGAGCAGCTGTGGGTCCTGGAGACCCCCAGGGTGCAGAGCAACTGCAGCACCCAGCCCTGGTGGCTGCTCTGGGGATGAAAAGGCAGCCCCATGCTCCTAGAAAGGCTCTGCAGCCTACAGCAGCTTCAGTCAGCCATCGCCTGGTGCAGAATTTATCAAAATGCACCTGGAGATTACATCCAGACAGGTTAGAGTTGCACTCCCAACATACTGCTGTTGGCTGCGGTAAAGATGGCTTGAAAAGGATTTGTTTTGGTGTTTTTTAAAATTTTTTTATGGCAAAGAGCTTCAAAGGGCTTCCCCTTTGACAGTGCTGCCCCCAAGTTAATCCATGTTCAGGCTGCAATGTGCTCTTGCCATTTGATGCCTGGGAACTTCAGTTTGGGGCAGCGACCTCCGTGCCTAGCACAGAGTTCTGTAAGGAAGATGGGTAATTGTACCTAGGTTGTTTCCTCCTCAGGCAACATTCTCCTTTAGTCACAGACARATAGTTGCCTCTGACCTAATGATGTAGTTAACRATGCCAGATATTGATTAGTTCATCTTCCTCCAAGGGCATCTTTGTTCACAAGAGAGTTTCCTCCTGAAACCTTCWCCAAGCTGGTTACGGCCTCTTAGTTTTGTGAGGCTGCTTAAGCAAACTTAAGAACTGGTTCTGGTGTAACTTTGGTCAGCCATAAAGATGCTGCAGATGAGATGTTTAGCTACAGACAGGTATCAGAGGAGTAGCCAGTACACCCTWTTTTCAATGGTGCTCAGCACAGTCCCTTTGATTATGTTTAAGGAGATGAAGAAAGATGTGACAAACACGTGCAGAAGCTGCATGGACAGTATCATGCCTACCATAACAAGAACTTGATCATAATGAAAATATTGCTCTCAGTAAGAGAGCTCTTTGTAATCCAGTTAAGGAACTGACCTGAGAGCCCTGAAAGAGCAGCCTGGGCTTTGCAGGGGGGATGAGCAGCCATCAGACCGTGTTCCCTGTGAGTCTGTGCATGCTCCAGCTCCAGCTTGTGAATGAGGGCTGGGGCTGATGGCAGGCAGCGTGATCGTAGTGACATAAAAAACTGTGAAAGGGGAGAGAGCTTCCACATTTAGACTCGTACGTGGTAGGTACTGCCATGGATACCAGTGTTGCTAAGCGTGCTGCTGCTTCCTGGGGAAGTCTGTGCCCGTGGAAGCACAGGCTTGTGGGACTGCTTTAATTTAAGGAGAGTATTAATGCATCTTGTGGGGAGATGCACAGCACTAAGCCAGGCCCATCCTAGGCACTGCAGAGATGCAAAAAGCTCAACTATAACTACTTCAGGTCAATAATTTTTGTTTTAATTACTACAGGAAAATTGCTACTGTAGACCAGGCTGTCACTAATAAGTGTAGCTGAAACTGAACTTAATGGAGCAAGTTCTATTTATCCAGGACAGAATCTTGTATTTGTAATGTTATTTATTACTTTCCCCTATTTTTTATGGTTTTGCTTTAGTACTCTTCTATTACAGTCTTTTTATAGTTTCTTTAGCACACAAGTCCATACCTTTTCTTTCATCATCTTACAATTCTCTTTTCACACTCTTGTTCTCTGAGCATATGGAACTCATTTTTTCCCTCTTTCCTGTTATTACTTTTTTGAATATTTCTGCTGTGTTCTTAAACTCATTCTGTTCTTCTCCCACTTTTGTTCTCAGCCACATTTGCATCCTTATGCCTCTTTTTCCACATACAGTATGAAACTACAATGAAATAAGATAAACAGAAATATGCTTGTGCTCAAAATGAAGGCTATGGAATTTTTATGCGAGTAACAGAGCTATTCTCTTATTCTCCTCTCTTTCTTTGGGTGCCATTCAACATCACTGAAAAAAAAACTTTATTAAGTGAACATTATTTTTTTTTGCCTTACAGATGTCTGCCATTGAATTTATTTTCTCATAAAATAGTTCTCCATGAGAATGACATCCCTAATCTCTCCATAAATAATTCATTATTTTGTTCAGTTTTGAAAGGATATAATCAGTAATAAAAAGGAGGCATTGAAATTAGCAGCTGCTTCACAAAGAAATGCCATTTTGTCTGCCTGCCTCTCTGTTAAGGCACTGTAGCCACTTGCCCCTCTCCTCCTAACACTTCTGGGCTGTCAAAGTATAAAGGTGTGAGAATATGCCTTGGCACTTCTTTATTGGTTATACAACTTCTGCTGGTGTCTAGAAAAAATTAATATTGAGGACAGAGTGCTTGAATCTTTTCTCATCCTTGCATTTGTTAATTCACTTAGCACCATTTAGTAGGTCTAGACAGAGAACTAAAGATAACCATTATCATTAGAATATGGAGATTTCACATGCTTATTGGTATGTTGTTGACGCTTTTTGATCAAGAGAATTAAATATCAACTCTTTCAGTAGAGCCCTAAAACATTGTTATTTTCTTAAGTGGCATCTTCATTCAGGGCACACTGATATTGAGGCCATGCATTAATATTTCTGTAGCATAATAACAGCAGTGATCATTCAATACCACTCTTCATTTTGCTACTTTGGCATCTTTCAGGTATTTGTCTGAAAAAGATTTAGCTCAATAAATGTTCTGCTATGACAGAACACAATTCTGTGTTAGTTTAAATGAAAAATAACTGAGTATATTACTGTCCTTTTTTAGGACATTTCTGTCTCAAGTTCTTCAGTTGGAAAACATTATGGAACACAAATTGTTAGAGCCTAAGCCAATCTGGCTATAAAAAAAAAATCTATAAAAATGTCATAAATATACCAAATTCTTTCTAACATAAGATTAACCACTAACTAAKTCAGATACTTAGACATCTGAGTATCCCTTTAACCATAGTACATAAAAAAAAAMCAAAACACAAACCTGCCCATGTAAKACTTTTAAGAGCAGGAATAACCAATTCTCCTTTGCAGGTGAGTAAGCAGCAGTCCCAAAGTGGTCAGAAAAACTAATGGATGCAATGATATGCTAATGGCTGTGTCATCTTTAGGTAATATAAGTTACAGCTCCAGGCTTATGTTAAATGGTCAATAAGGTTCTTATTTCTTTAATACCTGCTGGCTCCCAGAGAGATTGTGAAGGACCAAGCCATTTGGGCACTATACCTCTCATTCAAGTAACTCAACTGAAACAAGGCAGCCATTTCACATCTTAATATCAATATAGATGTCCTGAAGAAGGGAAGGAAGTTCCTTTTCTGCCTTCTGACAGATACATGAGAAGGTTATCCTTTTACTTGCCAGAAGCTTTCATACATTTCAACTAAAAATTGTGTAGTTTAGTCAGGATTTGGCTAACAGAGGCCACAAAAAAATTATTTTTAAAATTGGCATAAAGGTCTATTTAGGGTCAACTGATTTTGAAAATTCAGTAACTTCATGTGAGAATGTGACACACATTCATATATGACTTCTTCAAATCTTGCCTTTCAGTGCAAATCATAAATGGTGAAGGACAATCACAATTTGATAGCTAAAAGGACTTAGGCCATATCCCTTGTGGAGTTTTCCCATCAACACAAGTGATTCCTAAAACATCCTAACTTTATTTTGTAAAGACACTGGCTTAAACATACTTATTGCATAAAGCTAAGACATATATAAATTATTTTCAAAACAAACTCATACTGGAAGCTACCAGCTCTTTGATGCTTTCAGTTGTTTTCTCCTAGTTTTTGGTGGGGTTTTTTTGCTTTTCTTTTCCCTTTTCTTGCTTTATGACTACGTGGAAATAGGGAGTTAAAGCATTACTGTAAATTAGTCTGTAAGGACTCTGAGGAACGGAGACAAGGCTTTGCACACATGAGCTGGTGCTGTCTGTTCACTGAAAAATCATCATCTTTGGGAGACAGGTCACCTCAGGCACCTTGATAGGTCTACTTCTGGAAAAAGACATCTTCACAAGTACCAAAACGAAGTCCAAATGCCTTGAATATGACTTTGTCAGAAGAACATGTCCAATAATACACTAAGTTTTAAAGGATCTAATATTCTGTGGCTGAAGCTAAAGCTTCAACTTGACTTCAAGCAAAAAAATGTAGAGGCTTTTACAGCCTGCTTTCACTCAGAAGAAAAATATATCCCTTTCATCTTTGTACATGTTTCATGTTTTCATATGTTGACAGGAGATGCACTTGCCCACTTAGGTAAAATTTATTCTAAAGAGAATTTTATATATATATATATATACACACATATATATTTCATTTATTAAAAAAAAAAACAGGCACTGGAGATAAATGCCCTAGCCACTAAACTATTGATGCTGCAGGGATACAGCTCTCCCTTTCTAAACTAAGATGAGGATTATCTCTGATGACATATTTCTTGCAACAGACATGTTTCTGTGGGAGTATTTCATTAAAATTCTTAATAATATTCTAATGATGAATCGCTTCATCAAAAAAAAAAACAGCTTAGCTGTGTGCAAGCATATTTTAATCAGCAGGCATATTGCAATAAGTTTGTGCTTCAAAATTAAACTTAATTCTATTTGAAGTGGATTTTTTATTAGTATAGTAAAGTAGTAGGGACCATCTAGAGATAGTGTAAAAGATGTGAATGGTAAATATGGTTTTCTGTGTCTCCAGACCACATTTTCCTGTAGGCTGATTCCTGTTTCATTTTTAAACTCTTGGACTTATAAATTATTTAATTTCCTCTGGATTTCCTTAAGAAATTATGATATAGAATTGTTCGGCCTGTATTATATAGGATCCAGCATTGGAAAAGCACAGACTAAACACATAGTTGGTGGCTCCAGATCTTCATAGCAGTCAAACAGTAATTTAACTACTCTGAAGACAATTGTCACGGCATCACCACTTTTCAAAATTCAAGTGAGATAACAGAAGCTGCACACAACTTCTGCCTGTTTTCACCCCAGATATTTTTACTGAATAGCTCTGTGGTAGCTAAGAGGAGCTACAAATTTGTTTTCATGCATAAGGGCTCATTAAATTGCTGGATTGCAAGACTGTATAAATTATTTATCCCTATAGAGAAACAGGTTTTAGAATTCACAGCTCAGAATAGACTCCAATTCCCCTCTCATATAGAGAGTCACTGATGTAATTAAAGGTTAAAATAAAGGAGATCAAATGTTAAAAGGATAAACGTATTCCCTCCCTCCTGAGCTCAGGCAGGCAATGCACTGCCATGGCTCCTCTCTTCCTCAGCTCATGCTGGAAGACCTTGATCATCTCCCTCCATAATTACCTCTGGTTAGAAACACAGTTTAGCCCATGCTTTCAGTGCTAGGGGAGAGATAATTCTCTTCATTCTTTCTCTGGCAATGACAAAAATGAAAACAAAAGAAAACACTCTGCTTCCATGGGAAATGTTTGGTGAAGGCAATGGAAGTTCTGTCAGAAGCAGCACCTCAGCTTTCTTGAGCTCCACCTCATGCAGGAATAGCTTACAGGCTGAGCTAGGCTACCTGGCCTCCACATCCTCAAATGGTGAACATAAAATCTTTACTGAGGGAAAGGTTAATATATCCCCTCATGAATTCTAATGACAGACAGTGTTTCCAAACCTCCAGTGAGACCATTATAATCTTTATAGACTACAATCGATTTTTATGTCTCACAAACAGGCCATCTGCAATTTATAAGCTGCATCATTAGACCTTTTCTCATTGCTTCTGTTTTGTTCTTGGTGATGCATAATGTGTTGCTAGTCAGGAAAATTGATTAATTCCTTACTTTTGGCCCTTGGTTTTTGGACTAATTTTGTTTGACTTCCTCAGCTATTTTGATTATAAAGAGGGAAAAAAATCACCCCAGATCAAGCCTTAGCTTCTTATTTTTTTATTTACAGCATTTTATTTTTTATTAATAGCTTACTTGGACCTCTCTCTAAGACTGCAGTGATAGAGTGGTAAGACAAAAGCAACATTAGCTTTTTGACAGGTCCTACGTGCATGGCCTTCAGAATCAGCAGGAATGAAACTGCATTCCCTTTATCGGCTGATCTCCCTGCATTCCCTTTATCTGCTGATCTTCCCAGACAATTGCATTTCAAGGAAGTCCCTGGCAGCTGCCTTTCTTGGAGCATTTCCTCTCCTCTGCAAGGCTGGTGAAGCCTCTCTGCCTGCACATTGGAACCCAGGGGGGGGAGAAACCACAACAGCTGCATTACAGAGCTGCATTACACTGAAAAACACCCGAGTGCTGCTCCAGCTGTATCAAACCCAAACGTGGGCTCCCAAAGGAGCTTCTGTAGGCAGTTTGATTTAAACTTTTCCACTACAGCTAGTGTTCAGTTTTGTTTTCAGCATGATTTCCAAAACATGGGAGCTCTGTAGTACTGCATATGGATTTCTTTTATGTACAGCATTAACAACTTTGAGCAGGAGGTCCTGGTGCTCTGCTGTTCCATTTGTGTCACTTCCTAAGTACATTCATAAGAAACTGTATCATATATATTAAATAAAGTGTATTATGTATTACAATAGGCAGCATTACAACACACCACTGTATTAAATCTCTCTACATCCCACCTTTGGAGACAGCAGTAAAAGGAAGTTGAATGAAATTAAACACAGCTTCAAAGGTTTCACTGTGGGTGAGAAAAAAGTCATTATGAGTGACCAAATTCTAGAGAGAGTGGTTCAAAGGAGAAAAATATGCAAAAGAATAAATATACTGAATAAAGAACTGTGAGCCCCTTGAAAACAGTCAACCCCTTAGCCAGGTCTTTATAGAAAAAGGGGCTGGCRGTAGAACTGGGAAGGTTGAAAGAGGCCAACATCACTGAAAACTGGAAAAGATCACCACACAGGAAATGGAGAAATGGGAAAGGAACCAATTTTAAGGAAAAGAAATGGGAAGACATAGCAGTAACAGGAGAGGTAGGGCACTCAAGGAGATTGTAAAGGAATAAAATATTTCCTGTCAACCTTTCAAACCTGTACAGGCCATCTGCAGTAACACAGGCCATCTAAAACCAATTATGATTGCTACATACATTTCCATATCTTTATTACTGTGTTTAATATCATTCAATAAGGAATATGAGTAATTCTGACTTGGTATAAGAATCAAATATGTGAGGGAGGAAATTTTAGTGGAATGTGGTTCAACATCCAGAAAGAATCAGCAATGCAAATCAGGCGATGTGAAAACTGGGGAATGCTAAAAGGAAAGTTCATGAGAATCTCAGACATCCTGTCATTTCTGGAAAATGTGCTCAACACAAGATGAGTATTATATTCATTAACAAAAAAAAAAAGAATAATAACAGATAGTAACAGGTGTATCTCCTTAAATTGAAATGGCATGTGAAGTAAAAGAGGAGCACTGCAATTAAATGAGTGCAGCTGACAGAGACTCCAACAGCAGATTGCAGGAGTGCTGAACCAAGGATTATATGGCATTTTTTGGCACATAATTGTGAGCAGAATCAATAGGAAGCACATTGTCATGGTCAAGTAGCAAAGTTAGCATGAAATTCCAACAGATGTCTACACTGACCTGGAGGCTCTTGGTGAAATTCTAAAGGAACCTGGGCCAATTCAATGTGTATCTTCCTAGAGCAGGAGATTTGTGTCAGATAAAATCCAAGTTGTATCATTGGATTAACACAAGCTGGGATGCTTAGAGACACTGGCCTTGTAGTATGTGTACACACCACTGGCTTCCAAAATGTAGTTGTTCGATTCAGACTAAATCATCACCTTGACAAACTTCACACTCACCCAGCCAAAACAACTATTCAGCAGAAGTTTAGATGGAAATGAGGGCAAATGCATTTTATTATGATGGACTTGTATCCTAAAAGAAAGTTGGTTGCTCTGATCAAAAAAAAAAAATCAGAAATCAGAAATCTGAACCAATCTTGTTGGAAAAGCAAAGCATAAAAAACATGGAATGTTACTGGACTTGTCAATTTTTGGTTGATTTATTTAATACCTAAAGCCAAAGAGACTCCAAGACCAAGCAAAAGAAGCAAAAAACCAAGAAGAGTGACAAAATAAAACAGAACTATAGAGGTAACAGAGGAGCAAAAACAAAAATGTAAATTGGGGGGAGGGGCAATTTTAGTTGATAGAGAGCCAAATAAACACAAAGCAGAACAACCTTTGCCTTTTAAGAGATTAAGCACCAGGATAACCTCTAGGAAAATGCTTCCCCCTATGGGCTTGCCTTTCCAAGATAAAACACATTCAGTGCTGCTATCAAATTCTGACCTGAGGATTGCTGTTCAATTATTACTTCTTGGACAGGTCCTAAATATAATATGAAAGCACCTGTTCTGAGTCAAAGAATATATAGTCCAACTGCATCCTGCTGATTTACTACTATTTTTTCCTGTGGCCCAGACTGGCCATATGGTTAGTTTCTTGGACAATTTCCTGAGGAATGGCTACTCTGAAATGGCCAGTGTGAAGGTCTTACCCCTTGGAGAGCTCTTGTACTGCATTCACAGCAATCTCATCTCTTACAAAAGCAAGAATCCTATTTTGCTGCTTTCAAGAGTACACCTGAGTGGTAGATTTCTTTCATTTTCCTTGGCTCCTACACTGGCCTTTAATCAATGAGCTTAAAATACCTCCTTCACTTTTTCATTTAGAATTCTAGTCTATCTCCATAAGAAGTAGTAGGTACTGCTTTCTTTTTTTTTATTACAACTGGTTATATCAGTTTCTATCTTTTCACAGCACATTAAGAAATCACATTCATTAAGAAATGTTCCACAATTAAACTTCCCGTTTCAATTTCACATACATTGGGTAAGAATTCTCCTTTCAGTGTATATCATCTATAATTTGTAATTCTTTCATATGTAATTATACTTCTGAATACAGCCTTTTCTCTATAAGTGGAACACACATTCAAATAAAAATATTCTGTGTTGTCAAAAAGGGAAGTGCAGGAAAATAATGATTATTAATAAAAGAGCCAAATCAACAAGGTCCTTGAGGAAATAATCTAAAAAAACCCATTTGATCTTATCTCTAAATCAGATATTAAATTAAAAAAAAATCTGTGTCTACATTCCCTCAGCAAACTAGGTAACTTCTGTTCCAGGCACGTACCAGAAGGAATACTGCAAATGCAAAGAACAACTAAGACAATTTTCAAGCATTTGAGATCATGAGAGGCACAAATGCTGCCCAATTGTTTTAGTCATTCTTGGACCCTGGAGAACTCTCATGTGTCACAATGGGTGCAACCATACCATTAATTCCACAAACAAACAACAGGAATGGCAAAACTCTTGTGGATTTAAGAGCAATGAAAATTTTATACCAAAAAGGCATTTAGCAGAGAACCCACTAACCCATTCAGTCTTATATTCTGAAAGCACTGCAAACACAGTATAGACCACAAGCTAAAAGTCCTTCAGGTTCACTTCAGGCACAGAGAGAATGTGACCTCTCAGGAGGACTTATTAAAAAAAAACAAAACCCTGTTCCTGAGCATACTTAGAAAGTTTTAACAGTCATGCTGCTCAAGTCAGGTAGCTCATGAAAGATTTTTATATAATATCTTTTCTAAAAATACAATAAAATGATATTTCACCCAAGAATAACCTAATCCTCCTCAACATCTTTGCATAGGGATTAGAGGAAATAAAGCCAAGTCTGTTAGTACTTTTATAAGAGAAAGTAGTTCCAGGTAGAAATTTGGTATCACAATCATGTCCACTGACATTTAAGGAAGACTGAATTTAAAAAATCAAATACAGTCCCCAATTATAAGAACTACAGGCCTGATATATCTGAAAGGTAGCACGTTATTATCAATTAATAGGTGAGTAAAAAAACCTTTACAATTTTATTCTCTCCCTGGTTGGTTCTTGAATGAAATTGCAGAGTGCAATTTATTACTCAGTGGATCTGAGTAGAGGACACAGTTTTTGTGAAGATAAACCAACCAGGGATTTATGTCTTTCATTGTTGACATGTGCGATTTAAATACCACTCAACAATTTAGTATTATCCCTAAAGAAATTTTTTTTTAAATCTTTAAATCAGAATTCCAAGTTCCAAACCCAGTGACCACGTAACTCTTTTTCACAACTTGAAATATACATATTTTGAGGGCTTTTTAAAGAAGGCACATGGAAATCCTAAATAAACATGCAATCTTGTCCCTCCCACTGCCATGTTTTCCTTAAACATCCCCAAATTTCTTCTAATGAATAGCTTCTGCTAAAAACCTATTTATGAAAAGAGTACAGAAACAACTTGATAAATTCCTCCAGACTCCCAACATCTTCTTTGCAAGTAAGTAATTTCAGTAAATAAAAATGCCTGTCTTCCCTTGTTCCCCCACAAATAAAAAGTGCTGCATCATCATTTGCTGAAATAGAATTGCACTTCAATATACCTTGTTTGATAGATAAAACAGAGAGGAAAAATTACTTCATATGTTTCTAATAAAAGAAATATATATCCTATACTGAAGAAATTGAGCATGCAATTTCTTGTCCAAAACCATCAGTGAAAACAGCTGATCAAAAGTACCAACAGGTTTTGGGCACATGCAAATCTTACCAGCAATTTAAAAATACATTTGTCAGATTTTGGGAATGCAATATTTTGTCAGAGATTAGTATATGTTTCAAAGAGTACTTTATTTTTTTTTCTAGGAATGTTCTATTAGATACACCATAAACTATTCCATGAGGTGTGTATGCTATCTCCAGCATCCCATAGTGGCAGCATTCACAGCTATGACAAGGAAAGGGAAAGGAATGGGATGCACTCAGTTTGCCAGCAAATTCCTACAGACATCATGGGAGGTGAGTAAGCACACTGTCTAGAAAAATTCATAAAATCTTGTTATGATTATGGCTACTTCCATTTAAAAGCATGTTTGAATACATCTGTTAATTATAACAGAAGATTTATTTTTTCCAGAGGAGGGAACGGAGCAGTATTATGGTCTTCAAAGCTACAGATTCTATATTTCCTCACTACTTAGTGAAATTAAAATACCAGACTAAAAAGATTTCGAAGATAAACACATCAATATTATTCAACTCGATAACATATTATTTCAAACCCCAGTAATCTGTTCAACAGTAGAGTAACCAGTTCTTTTATTATTCTTTTTTTGTATTCCATTCATGATTCAACATGTAAGACATAGATAATGCTTTAGTTCTCCTTTGATTAGGAATTTTCACGTTCAGTAGAATTGCTCACGGATTTCAGGGAATGACTCCTCCATGCTCCCTCCTGCAACCTCAGACTTGCTGACATCTCATTTAGCCCAAGTGCTTTGCTTTCTCCAACCCTCTTGTCATTCTGCTTAAAATCCAACTGAAACTGAGCACATTGGGTCAGCACTGGGGATTGCTCATTCTGGGATCTGTCTGTGTCACTAGATAGATCTCCTGCCTATCACTCTTTCCTTGAGATCCCATTTACAGGCCTTGCTTGGCTGTGCAGTTCAGCTGAATGCATCATGCAGGTGCCCCCATGGAAAGGAGCTGGCACATCACTGCCTCTTCATGGCTGTCTAATACCTGGTGATATCTAACACCACAAGAACTGGAATGCAACCTAGGATTCCCTTTCACATATGTTTAACCAATTCTTTTTTTTTTTTCCCCTGTAGATTTTGCATTTTCAGTAGGTGATCCTCTGCTATGACACAGGTGTCATTTACTCTCTGTCTGGTCATTTCATCCAAATGGCAAACAGTGTGGAGCTGGACTGTCTGGTCAGTCCCACTTACATATTTTCACATGGCCATTTGGACAGTCTAGCCATCCTTTTAAAAACAACTACTCACTCTGCATGAAAAACAAGTGAGTGACTCGTTAATCTACTGTCCAACTGCTATCTCAAGATATCCTCATGAGACCTCCATGATATCAAATGCTAGAGTAAAGTCATTTAAGCTACGTACCCTTGAAACCCATTATTGTAACATTATTTCATCATAGAAAGATCAGATAGAAATTATTTCTGCAGAACCCATTTTATAAATTGTTAGTAAAACAACACATTTGGATACATTTCTCATGAAAAATAATATATCTAAACTCCATGGCAGAGAGTTAAAGCAGTCTGAGGTAGAACCAAACCCCTTGATCCAAAAATTTCTGAAATCAGACAGAATATTGCTTTCAAAGACTGCCTGAGGAGAATCATTCCACTGTTACATTGATGAAAATCAGACCTTCATTTCAATTCAAACACAGACGAACAAATTCATCTTCTGCTTCTAGGCAAATTCTTAGTAGCAGAAGAACCAAAATCTGGAAGCTTACAAAAGCGCTCTTTTTCCTCTTTACCAACTAATCAGTCTGCATTGTTCAGAATAGCCTTAGCCTAACCAGGTATTAAGGAAAATCACTGTTTCTCCCTTACACCTTTTTGCCACCACAAAGCTTTACATTCTGTGACATTTTGTAAATTATTTCTGCTGGAAAGCTCTAAAATCCTTCATACAATGCCATCAGCAAGTACCATTAGAGTGCAGTACACCTCAGAAAAGTCTTCTCTGCTGACATTTATCCCAATAAAATACATTTTTGAGGTTTTCAATTAATTTCCAAAAAGCATCTTTGCTTTTGCTCACAAAGTAGATAAAATTAAAACTCTCTTGATGTCCCATTTTTAGCACCTCTTTATAAAAAAAAAAAACAAACAGTTTTTACTCAACAGATCTTGTTGCCATGTCATGCTATGAGAAATAAGCCACAAACCAGGCCCAAAATGGATATTCCAAAGAAGAACATTTGTTTATACAGAATACATATGAATACATCAGGAATTTAGTTACCCATAAGGCAGTCTGGAATACCCTACATTACAATAATTTATTCATAATTTTTGCTCCAATGTTGGTATCTCAACTACAGCTCAATATTGTACATAATATGCCACATCTAAAACCATAAGATCTTCTACACTTGCAGTAGGTATTGGCAAAAAATATAATGAAATTTGTTCTTAAACCTCAGATATAACTAAACAAAAAAGACAGGGAATGGTAGAGGAGGCAGTGAATATTATTAACCTTATTTTAGGGATGAAAAACTGTGAGAAAGATTAAATACTTGAGATATATAAAGAACTTGTAATAGAATAGTGAAAATAAAATAGCAATTCCAAATCCCATTTCCAGAACTTAATTACTTCTCAGTTCATCTCTCCTTTTTTTCCCCCCCCATTTTATGCTTCCAGATGTCTACCCTTCATCTGATATAATCATTTATGAAGGATCCAATTTCTAAAAGAAAAAAATAATATCTGGGTCCAAAGCCTAAAAGTCTTGTTTCATAATAAGTTTTTCTCAACTCTAGCCTGTTCTGCAAAAAACAAAACCCAACTGCAAACCCTAGGAGCAAAGGTCACTAACACAATTTAAATGATTTTCTGAAGGAACCCAACATTTTGGAGGAGAACTTGCAGCTGGTTGTATATTAAGTATCATACAGCTCTTATTAATACAGAAAAGGCAGTAAGAACTGCAGGATGAGACTCATGGTGAGACTTTTGCTCTCTCTTTAAAGACAGGCAGTGCACAACAAAAACAGGGACCCATAATTTGCTGAGACYTGATACTACTATGATATCTAATAARACTTCAGGTATTTTTGTTACATTCTTTTCCTGATATAATTTATTTGGTTATCAAAGGTTTGCTTCAACAATATTGCCAGTCTTTTATTTTGTCAACAGTTTTCCAGGCTGTCTCTTGCATAAAGTCAAAAGAAACACCAAGTCATATTGACATTTACCTGAAAAACTTAGAAAAAATAATACATTCAGGGATCTCATTTGAATGCAGGGAAAAGAAAAACAACTCTCAGAAATATTTTTGACAGCTACAAAAACTTCATTACAAAGAGGTTTCCCAAGATTTGATTTAAAAGTGATGCTACTGACTCAAAGAAGACAATTTTCATTAAGACATAGTACAATGAAGCTACCAGGTTTATTGAGAGACAAATTTTACCTTAAATACTTTGAAAACGCCTTTAAAAGAGAGAAAACATTTTCCAAATCACTGAAAGCTTTCCTAATATCTCTAATAAATTCCTTATATATTTTTTGTTCTGGCCAGAGCAATGATAATAATTAGTGCTTGCAGGAAATCACATCTATATAGACAAATTCAAAGAAATATAAGAGTCACATGTCCACTTCTCCTGTAGCTGAGAGGGCAAAAACCACGAATTTTTAATCTTACTGTTATAGATCCCAGAGATGGCACATTAACAATTGTAAAATAGTTAACATTAACTTTTGTAAAATTAACAGTTTAAGAAAACCTGTTAATGGTTTTTAACACATTTAACACATTAACAGTTGTTAAATAGCTTGTGGTTAATAAGGAAAGTATTGCCTTTATTATTTAATTTCAATTTTTTGGGTTTTTTTTTTTTTTAATTTAGGCATCTTTGTAAAAATCACATTTAGGACAATTTGCTTTCTATAAATGTATTAAACTGAGCAGAGTTTTTAGCCAGTTTATGAACTGCATGAATGTTGCAGTCACACAAATCTGAGAGGTCTGAGCAGTGCAGATAGCAGATTTAATGATGATGGAATGCCAATACATTTTTATTGATATTCTATGGTCCCTTTAGTTCACTAAACTTTTCTTTCACTCTTGGTATATATCTCCCATGTTTCAATAAGAAAAACAAGAAGTTTGCAGAGCACTACTGCTGAGCTGGGGACATATTTTAAATGACAGTAAAATCATAGTGTATTAAATTATACTCCCTTCACTGCTTAGCAAAAAACAGCCTTTAGGGATGTTACATAGGACTCTGATTTCTGACTGGTACTATTTTGCTGTAGAATTTAAGCTTTCCTAAAGAAACAGCATTGGATTTCTTTCACAGAAAATGTAACAGGAAGGTGGTAAATGACACATACATTGAGCCTGAAGAAAATTTATATACATACAGACATCTGAGCTTAAGGTCTTTATTCATTAAAAAAGGCATTTCTAAAGATGAATCTAATTAGACTACATACTAGGCACAGGATTTATAATATGTAAAAACATGGATAGCTTTCTCTAAAACTGTAAATACTTTTATTGGTCCTCTATGATTCTGCAGTTTAGCTTGTATCTGGTTCTTCTTAAACCAAAATTGAAATTCTGTTTTGATTATTGAACTTTTTTATTTTAAAAACTTTTCACTCATTCTAACACACTTAGTCCCATTTAAATCAGTGGGAGTAATAACATTTAACATTCCTGAAAATGTCACTGGATGATTAAAATACCATGAGGTAACATATAAGATAATCATGCTTGTAAACAGCCATATTGTACTATTAAAATGAGGCTGGTTATCTGCAGCATAATAATACATACATTAAATTATACTGGGGATTAAGGGGATAAAATTGTTCATATAAATAATTCAACCAAATACAGTGGGACCATCTGTGMATTAAGTGATAAGAAAGAAATTTCRTAGGAATTTGACTGTGACTTTATTCTGTCTTCACCTCCTGCCCTAAAAGCTCCTTATTTGTATTCTTTCCAGAAAACTACTACATAGTGGATACAAGATAAAGCATGGAAAGGGAAAAGAAATATTTCTAACCTTTATAGTTTTTTAACACACAGGGAAAGAGAGCATCTAGTTCTGCAAGTAGAGAAAGTAACAATCTCTAAATAAGGAGGAAAAATACCAAAGGTGTGTCAAAGGCCCTGGAACATTTATAAATGTGACCTGCATAAAGGCACAAGTGTCTTAAAAATGTTGTCTGGTCACGTCAAAGATTAATACTTCATTTTTGGCTCCTGTGTACAGAATACTTGATTATGGCTATACTAGTCCTTATATAAAACTTTTGCAGGTTTAAGAAATATTTTTAGGCCATTAAAAAATGGCAACACTGATAAGCAGACATGCAAATACTATGTCTATATTTTAGTCCTAAAAAACTCATTTCCTTGGGAAAATGGTTCTGAAATGTATTGAAACAATTTTGTGTAAGACTTTCATGTGGCTTTTAAAATTCTTTTTCTTTAAAAGACACATTTACCACGGAGGAACGTTGATTACAGTAATTACTGAAAATAGAGTGACCCAGTATAGTAAGAAAGTCTTATTTTTTCAATCTTAAAAGACTGTATTTGATTTAGTAAAAAAACCCCAAATATCTCAACTGAAAATCTGACATTTATGTTAGCAGTAGTATATCCCCAAGGGAACTCTGAGTAAGTTTCATTTCCATTCTGATTCCTTTTGACTTCAGTCTTATTTTGAAGCAGACATGTAAAAACCATTTGGGCAGGAGTAACTTGACTTTTGGGTTTAAGGCTTTTGCCAACCCTTTGAAAACCAATCAGAATTTGCTCAAATTGCAAATGTTTCCTAAAATGTGCATGCTGCACAGCATTAGTGGAGATGTCTTGAGTTTTATCACTAAATTCCTGAAAGCCCTTTAACTTCAGCCTCAGCAGGTCTTCCCTGTCATTCAAAACTCTAACCTGTGCTAGGTCCAGCCACTCAGGTTTGGAGCAGGGAATTAGTGTCAGTGCCTCAGCAAATTCCCTGCTGGAATGGGCCCTGCAGAAAGGCAGCTTCCTCATTCAAGTACAGAAAACACAATGGCTGGCATGTCTGTGTGGGAGAATAGTCTTAAAAACTTAAGGAAAAAAAAAATACTCCCTGCCTATTTTACTATCTTAAAAGAATGTTCTTTAGGTTGCAAAGTCAAAAATAGAAGCTTTGAGACATAAGGCTTCTTACGTAACTGAGATCCATCTACTTTATTCATATAGGGTAGGATATAGCCTTTAATTACACAGTTTAATGCAATTCTCTCCAGAGCTTCCCTCACTTGATCTGCACACAGAGGACTATTCTTAGCCAGAAGTAATGACTGAGTACCACAGAAAGCTGCTGTGCCAGTGAGCAGTGCATCTGCCCTCGCTGAAAAGGAGTGGGGTGTACCTCAGAACAAGAGCTGAATGAAGAAATCCACTCTATTCCCTTCTCTCCTAAAAAGCCAACATGATTTTGTTCGGGTTTGCCAAGACAGGCATTTTCTGGGTGGTCATTCCTAATGTTGCTCTGAATATTTGTTTGGAGAGAGCACTGTGATGGAAATCCCAGAGCACAGAGCCAGCTGTGCTTTGAAGTGCCAGTGGAGGCTTGGAGTGCATGCTGTTATCTGTGAAGTACTCAGAAAAAACTTCAGATGGGCACTCAGGGAATGATTTCACCTGCAGTCTCTCTTGCCTCAGTTCTCCACTGTGAATGAGAGCATCTTACATAGGCATTGTGCAATTTCCAATATTTGCACAGCAGCTCAGGTGTTGTATCTATGAAAACCTTAGAAAAGCCTGGGAAATATTACTGATTCCTCTTCACAGAAATTATTTTAGTATGGACAATGAATAAGGCTCAGGGCTACAAATTGAACAGCAAATAGAAAACCAAATATTGAAGAACTTATTATCCAGGCTATGCACTGAAGGCGCAGAGGAGGCAGAAAGCTCAATGATAAAGTCATATATGATCATGTAATTAAAAACTACTTCATAATRGATACCCAGAAACAGATGAAATTRAAAGTGCATAGCATATTTTGTCCTGACAGTTTATAGCTTCTAAGTGCTATAGTGCTTTATATAAATAAAATTCTCTGAGCATAAGTTTTGAGTGCAGTACATTCATCACTGTTAGACTGACACTGAAGACTCAGGCTGGTTGGAGAAGATGCAAACTGCCCACACTGAGCTGGGATTTAAAAGCCTGCAATCTTAATGTGTGTCTAAGAGTAACCAAGGGAGTGCAAAGATTGATTCAAACACAAAGATGACAAAAATATTTGACAGTCTATTTTTAAAGAGCAAGCATTTTAATGCAGAGTAGGCAATCTGATCAATGGGGGTCAGAGTGGGGTTAAAATATTAAACTTTTTTAGCCATTAATTCATAATTTTGTAAGGGAAAGTGGCATTGCAAGTTCTTACCATGCTCCTACAAAAGAGAGAAACTGAAGAGTGGAAAAAGTAGTTGCAACCAACAGGAGTGAGAGACAAGCAGGCAAAGCTTCCCACCAGTCACTTTTGAGCTGACAAGATCTTTCTATACATCTGAATGGAAAAGGGGATTTCTATAAAGATTGCAAAGTAGCATTATATAGTAGTGGGCAAGATCAGGCCTGTTTATTTCTTGACATTTCAGGGTGTTTTAATATTAATGCAGTTGAAAGATTCTTCTTTTTCCTAATCAGAGGACCTGATTCTGACTTAGCTCTTATTTTACAATGGCTTAACAGCCATATCAGCTTCAAGAGACATCAATTCTAATCTACACAGAAAAGAGAACTACAATAAGTAATTTTATTACATCAATTGACAGAACTACTACAGAATGTGAAAAATCTACAAAAGCAAAATATTTTAGAAATATTGTACAGAACAATATATATGATTTCTAAGAGCATTTTTCTCTTCCAATTCCTTTGGTTAATCAAACTTAGTATCTCTTTCTGCATTCTCTAATGACTGAAAGCTTAGTGTAAGTCACTGAGAGCTCAGACACACTCATGTACTGTTTTTTAGATTTCTGATGAGGAAGTTATGGAAGAGCAAAAATGAGTAACATCAAAACCTGTACCCATCTTACTATGAAAGCAGCAATGAACCCAACTTAAAGTGCAAAATCAAAATAACTACATATTTCTAAGCTCTTAGAGGCATGCTTTTGAATTTGAGGTACCTCGATCACAATAGATACAGCATCACTGACTGCTTTTTGTTATTTTTTAATGCAAATGTGAATAAAATGAAGAGACAAATTCCATGCTTAAACACAAGAAAGAAAAAAAAATGAAAGCCACCACTCACTGAAGGTAGCTTTGTTTCTGAATTCCCATGGTGCCATTAACTTAGAGTGCATTGAATGTTCCTGTTTGTAGTCTTTTTTTTTTATATAGGGTAGAAATTGGAAGGATTTTTTTCCCCTTGCATCACTGTGGATGCTTTCGTGGTTTAAGATTTACAAAATCCACCAGGATGACTCACAGTATCACAATGGGTAAGGTGTGCCTGAACAGCAAACTTGGATGGTGTAGGTATTTATAATGTGCAAAAAAGACTTATTTAAAGGCCCAAATGATATTTAAAAAAGGAGAATGGGATGCAGACAGTGCTAAGACAATAGGTAAAACCTCTGGATGCCAACATGAACTGTGGTTGTCAGTGGATTTGCAAGAATAGCAGGTCAAAATTTCTATCACAGGAATTTTCTTTGTTATAAAAACTTGAATAGGAAACAGTGTGAAAATATTTCTCTCAGAACTTCAAACCTGATGCATTCTTTGTTACATTTTCAATTTCAAAATTTGTAATGTGGAAAAGAAAAACAAAACCTGTGCTGTACTGCTTATTATTACTGCTCAACTTCCTGTAATTCAGGACTCAATTCTTTAACTGCTGCAGAGGAAAAAAAAAAAAAAAAACAACAACAAAACAAACAACCAAATTCAAGGCTAACTTCAATCCTAGCTGCTCCTTCAAGTATTTTGGACTGAGAACAGTGACAAAAAAAAACCCCTAATGAAATTCCTGGAAACTACTATAACAGACACAGTGTTCACAGAAAAGTAGTGGAGATTTGGGCCAACAAAGAAAATGTGATTTGAATATGTTTTCTTCTGGTGAACTACCGGGAAGATTCTGATGTTTTTCTCATAATACTTAAATCAGGAATGTTTTATGTAAGAATGTTTTATGTGAGATCAGAATTCTTTAGTAAATGTTCAACTAAACCAAACAAATATTTTGTTAATGTTGAATGATAGTCCATCATTTATCTCTGAAAAATTATAGATTTTTAAAAAAAACCCTTCCAGGTTCTTTGCAATGGGATAATGTTACAGAAATTATTTTACTGCAGTAGCACGGGAAAAAAAAAAACAAAAACAACACAGAGTATCAGCTCCTGAGAAGTTGAGCAACATTCATCTGAGAAGGGTGTCGAAGAAAGGCACTGATCTGTTCTTAAAAAATTTGTTTACAAATGTTTCCTATATCACCCCACAAGAGTCTTAAGAATTAAGTTACTTACTTCTATGGGTTTCTAAATTCCATTTTCACCTGTCTCTGCTCTGATAAGAAAAAATGGGGGGGAAAAAAAAGCTAATTCAAAATGCACAACACTAGTAATCTCTCTGTCAGGACCAACATTCCTGGAAACCTCCTGCAGAAATTCCACTGCTTTCCTAAGGGAGGATGTGATGTGAAGCACCAGTCCACCCCAGCAGACTGAGATCACTGAGGATCACTGTGGTTAAACACAGCAGTGTGTGCAGTCTGGGAAGGAGCTGCTGTGTCTCACCTGCCTCTCTGACTCCTGTCCCTGGACCTTCCAGCTCAAGAGTCTGGTTTTACAAACACAAAACGTACATATAATTTTTGAAATGTAAAATGTAAGCCTGTTGCTGTGCAACAACCAGTGGAATCCAAGTTTTTTTATACCACTTTTATCACACTTGCATGATTCAGAATCAGGGAAGATAACATCTTTAAGGCTGAAGAGCACTTTTTTCCTAGCATTAGGGCCCTATTCTCCCATTTTATTAACAACTAATATAATCTTTACATCACAAGACCATAATTCATTCTAAAGCTATTCGTTGTGGCTGTGCCCTAGACACCCATTGTACAAATGTTGATAGGTGTGTGAAGATTCCTGTTGTCACCTTTGGAAACAAAGAAGAATCAGGATAATAAAGAAAATTACAGTATTGAGATACAGATCTTCACTCCATGTCTAGTCACTAATTCTGTCATTTTCTATACACTTATTCAAAAGAAAGAATTTATATTACATACATGCAATCATTCTCAAGGAATCTTTTCCTGATAGAAATACCTCCTCTGAAGAAAATGTCATTTTTAAATGTTTTTTGTCAAAGCTAAAAAGCACAAAAGAGAAAGAAGATGAACAAGAAGGTCCTTCTGAATCAGAAATTAAGTTGTAATTCAGAAACTTTGGAACTGTGATACACATTTTAGGTGCATAGGGTAATGCCAGTGACCTCCTTAATGGCTGTACACATTCACTTAATTATAAAAAGACAGCACTGTGGGACAAATCAATCAAGTTTCTCTGCCTGTAAGCAATGCAAAGCCCTTTCTCTAGACAAAATCAAAAAGTCAAATGTTCTCATTTCAAGACCTTGTGCAACGTGCCACAGTCTGAAAGGAACCTGTGACTTGCACACCTGTGTAGCATTTTTGGGGTGTTACACTTCCATAGGCAAAATCCACTGCTTCACAGTTTGTAGTGGCAGCAACTGCAAATGTGATTCTGCACCATCCATTTGTTTGGGAAATCAGGTTTTCCCTCAAATCACAGAGAGTCTTACATTTAAGACAAAATTAGTCATATAACTCCAATTTTCCAGCATGGTTCATAAGGCACATATTAAATTAATGAATAATTATAGTGAAGATGATCATGGCAATAAATATCAGAATTCATGAAAAGTATTTTCTCTATAGACATTCCCAGATGAGTACTACAGGCAGAATCAGCAGGTTATTTAATTTGCCCTAGTTCTCTCTGTTTTCATATTCCTACTTGAATAATAAGTTCAGAATCAGCAGGTTATTAGGTTTGCCCTAATTCCAAACTTGAGTCAATGGGACTTCAAATTGACTCCAGTGGAAAATGAAAACAGAACACATTTTCTTCAGATATCTAAAAGGTGCCAAATCTGCTGCTTATTAGGACATAACTAAGTAACTGTAGGTTCCTAATGCACTCCATAGCACTAAAGAAATCTAAAATCTCATCACAGAATCCTGGTCTATAGCTGCCAGCTACCTCTGTCTCATTTCTTGACAATCTCAAGGAAGGCATAACTGAGGCCACCTCTCACTTTCACCTGTCCCAGCACACGTTGCAGTCAAGCCAGACACAGCACACAGTGTCACCATGCAATTTCAGAAGGTTTTAAGCATTTCCCCATACAGAGTAACACCTTACCTCACCAGAAGGCTTCAGGTGTCTGCCCATACAGGAAAAACATCACAGCACTTCAGAAAGCTGCAGACATCTGCCCTTCTTGTTCTTTAGCTCAACCTTTTATATCCCTCATGGTTTATGCATTGCACCTGTGTGCCCGCTGTTCCTTTTGGTGATTGGTCACCTCAGCACTCCATGGCTCATTGCTGTCAATGCTTTTCACCTGCTTTTCACAGCTGTAGCCCATTA
>NDFG01000678.1:0-15605 GCA_002167245.1 Sporophila hypoxantha
GTGTCCCTCGAGTGTTTGCTGGTCTTCATGGCCAGGAACTGACCGCACTGCTAGTTGACAACTGCACGTGTGGCATCAGCACTCCATGGACGCAGCTGGGTATGCCTGCATACGTGTGACATCAGCTCCCAGAAGGAGCTGAGTGGCCCCGCAGCACCTCCAGGCCGGGAGGCGCAGATGACGAAAACACTTTGGCTGTCTTCTGATGGACGAGAGAATTGCTGTGGGGAGTTAATTGCCATGTTTGTATTATACGCCAGCCTCCCTTTGCTACTTGAAAGTTGTCCCTGACCTACAGCCATCTGAGGCCTTGGGGCCTGGAGTGGATGCTGTTTTTGGAGTGATTCCAATGATATGACAGAGGACGAACGCCATCTTCTCTCCAGCTCTGGGCCAGAGCTGGGAGCAATGCACCGTCCGCACATCCTTCTGGTGTCCCAGCGGACCCTACTCCTTCACCGCTCCCTGCTTGCCGAACCTACGCACCTGGGTACTTCGCCAGGTGATGCCCAGAGCAGGCAGAGCCAGCTAGTCACCACAAACCAGAATACTGCCCCAGGCGCACCTCTTGGCCACAGGAACTGGGGACAAAGTTGAGAGTCCCCCAACCAAGACGCGGCTGTGAGTTGGGGCAGAGCAGTCTAGCAGCCCCCCAGACAACCAGCCCTGTGTACAGCAGGAAGCATCTGTGAGTGCTGCAACCTGTGTGAACAGGAGAGCACAACCCTGTGGTCTTTTGACTGGCATGAAACAAATCCCGTGGAAGTCTATCGAAATTTAAAAAGGAGAGGGGGAATTTATTAGAACAAGGTGCGGTTCACCAAAGAGTCTTGCTGTGCCAAGCCATTGCATATCTCTTCCACACAGCCCATTTCACAGAACATTTCTTTGCTGTTTAGCACAAATCAAATACCGGAAATTTGAACACAGTTTCATTTCGCGACCGAAAATAAAATACAACATCTTCCCATCTGAACTAGATGACTTGAAATGTTTTAAGGTCATTTCGGGTCTTTTTTTCGCTCAAAAAACCATTCACGCATACTCCCGACATATTGCATCTCCCAAGGAACCTTTCTCCGGTGTTGTACAAGATCTGAATTTTTGTATTCTATTATATATTAAAAAAAACGACCCAGCCCTCCCAGCCCTGAGCCGATTCCAGAGCTCCCTTGCAGGCAGAGATGTCTCCTCGTGGGAGCTCCAGGGGTGGCTTTGAGGCCATCCTGGGTGCTGTGCAGCCCTGGAGGGAGAACATTCCTCCCGAGGAGGCAGAGAGCAGTGTTGAGACTCACCTACCTCTTGGCGTGGCAAGGGCCAGCGCTCCACGGGGCACGCCCTGGCCACCGAGAGGATGAGCCAGGTGAGAGCTGCTCCCTGGCCCGCAGTGAGGCAGCGCGCGAATGCAATCCAAATGCGCTATTGCAAGGCCAATGTTCTAGCAGAATAAGATGTTATTCCTATAATGCATCACTGGCACTCCTTACATCAATTGTCACAGACACCCCACCAATTAGCTGAGAGAGGAGAAATAAGGAAATTAGGTTTCTATGTTGGTGTGGTGAAAGGCATTGGGGGCTGTCGGAGGAGCGCGGAGGGAGTCTTATGTGTCGGTTTCGGCTGCAGAGCTGCATTCCTGCTGCACTCTCCAGAGGGATCCACCCAGCCAGGCAACCCGAAGGCTGCAGACTGGACCACAGACGGACTGCTGTGGGAGGCTTTGGCCAGTGCTTCTCTCATGTCTCTCTCTCACGGCTGGTTACATTATTCCTTTCTTCGAGCACGCGAGCGCTCCACTGCCGGGGCGCGTGGCACCGCGGCTTCGCCGCACAGCCTGGGCACCACGGGCTCAGACCCAGGCCCGCCCCAAGCTCGACCATAGGGGCAGCCCTAATCAGAACCCTGTGCGACAGGAGCAGGCAGCCACAAGGTGCTGATCCCCAGCTTGCCGTGGCTGTGCTCCTCCCTCCTGCGCAGCTAGGCTCGATGGCTCAGGAAGCCACACCATCGTGCCCCATGAGAGGGCACCTGCATCCCGGTCAGAGCGGTTATGACAAGGTGAGGGGAGGCCTGACGCCACTTTCAAGGTGCCGAGGCTGTGATCCTGGGTGCACAGCCTGTCCCAGGCCTCAGCAGGCCTCAGATCATGGCTACCACTCCATTCACCCACCTTTGCGGGACCCCTATTTATCCGCATCGAGAGCCCTGTGAACAAGTGGATCGGGCCCCGAGCAGAGCTGCTGATCCCAGATGCCCAGTGTCCCCCCCGTGCCGTATAACTCCTCCCTGACAGCTGTGCCATCCCAATGCTGGCACCATGCTCAGGAACAGCTCAGCCATGCATACTAGCCGCACACCAGTAATGAGGGGACCCTTGTATCCCATAGTCAGAAGGGACACCCGTGCTGACAAGCCGACTTGTTGTAGGATCCAGTGGTAGCTGCACATGAATGCAGGTCGGTCCCATAGGTGGGATGGATGGTCGCCTGGGCACCCTTAGTCCTACATAGGAGCACGAGATGCCGAAGGCGTGCTGTGCAGTCGGCGAACGGACATTCGACTGCACATGCAAGCTGCCGAGATCCAGCCAGATGCTAATTCTCTCCCTGCACCTTGCCCCCCAGCTCGCCCTTGTCATAGTGTCTACCTTGCGAGTCGTCTCTGGCTCAAGGACGCCCTACAGGGGACATCCCCACACCCACTGACACGGGGACCACCTGCTATCAGTGTAGACAGGTCAGAGATTGCAAGGGGCAGGGGAATGCTGCTCCAAGTAGTCTAGATGATCCCCCCCCATGCCTGACTCTCCTGCACACCCTGGCATCCCCTTGGCTCAGGACAGCCAGCCAACATCTGCCACCTGAGGGCCACCTGCACAGTCCACCAGTCCCTGCTCGCACAGGTGGAGAGGGAGAAACTGACCCCTGTCCCCAGCTGCAGCCTGTGACTGCCTGCTGCACCCAGCCCCGGGCAATCCCCAGGCTCAGCCCAGGCTCAGACAGCTCACCATCATTCACCACACTGCAGGGCATCACCCTGTGCCAGCCACCTCGGCCCACCTGAGGGCCACCTGGCGATCCATGTGACAAGGCAGAAGTGCAGGGCAACTCTGTCCCCAGATGCCCAGATTAGTCCCCCCATGCTGTTGACTCTATCCTGCACAGCCCTGGGCATCCCCTGGCTCAGGACAGCCCCAGGCACATCCGCCCACCTAGGAGGCCACCTGACGCATCGCATGTGTGACAAGGCAGGACGCCCAGCTGCTGGTCCCAGCTGCCTTGTGCTGTGACTCTGGCAGGTGAGCAGGCGGGGAGCGCCCTGGGATGATAATCGCTTGGTTCGTTGTTCTACGCTGTTTGATCATGGTGTGGCCTATGTGTGGCAGCTCAGAGCGCATGCTCGATGGGCAGTGTCCCAGGCTGCAGGCGACCAGCACTCCTCTGTTGCCAACGGCCAAGGCAGGAGCAAGGGAGGGTTTTTGGACCCCAGATCAGTCACCTTGCAAGGTGAGCTGAGACATCCCAGTCCCTCCTTGCCTCACCACTGGAAGCCAGGTGGCTCTAAGAACAGCAGATTGTGCTCAGGGCATCTCTGGCCCTCTGAGCACAGCCCGGCTGCAAGGCCCTGGAGTGCACGACTTCATCTGAGCCACCCCAAAGCCGAGAAAATGGAATTAAATCACGCTCAGAGAGCGTTGTGGCATTGCTCAGCACGTTCACACACTCCCACCAATGGAGTGGCACCTGTGGATGTCTCCTGCTGGAGGCAGGGATTGTGTCCTTCCAGAGCCGCCATGGCACCCTGTGAGTCCCCCATGGATGGAGGGGCCTGGGAAGGCAGGGCTCCCTGGACCCTCGTCACTGCAGGATTGGGACAGAGTCATGGTCCCAAAGGATCAGCCCAGGTGATGCTGCTCTGTGGGGGCAAGCAAACACAGACCCACAGTTTATTCTCACACCCCCTGACTATATATTATAAATAGAATAGTAAATAGATATAAATAAGATATATATGAATAAATTATATTATCTTGATATAAATATAAAAAATATTATAAAATGTATAAAAGATACATATAACTATATTAAAAATATTAAATAGATATATATGTATACAGTATATATTGTATAATATATAAAATAGTACTATATTTATACATTCATTAAATATAGATTAGAAATATAGCTTTTTATATATAAATAATAAACTATATAACAAATCTTATAAAATATATAAAAGGTCATACATATCAAATATATAGTAATATATAATATATAAAATTATATCGTATTAACTATATATGTTCTAATTATAAAATATACATATTGTATACATATGAAATTATATAAAAATATATCTTTTCTATATATAAATATAAAAATATAAACTATATAAAATTTATAAAAGATATACATATAAATATTAAATATATAAATATATATAAATGCTTATAAAATATATTTTTTTCTCTAATCTAATATATAAAATATATATAAAATGTATAAAGTTACATATAAATATATATAATATATAAATATATATGTATTAATATATCTTTTTTTATATATCAAAGTCATATAAATAATAATCTAAAAATGTATTAAAGTATAAATAGAGAATAATATATATATATAAATCATAAATGTATAAATATATCTGTTTTATATTAAATATACAAAATATATGAGATTATTAAACAGTAGATATTAAATATGTATAAATATATATTAAAATATACATATACTATAATAAACTAATATATTCCCCTCTGTGCCTGTTGAGTCACCAGTGTTGAACCCTCCCCTGCAAGAGTCTTCTCAGAAATAGTCCTCCTCCCCCTCCCCCGTTTCTCCTATTCTCTTAATCTCTCCGTAGCATTTCGGGCTAATTTTATATTTCTGTCTTTCATCTGCCTGTGTATCTTACCACTCCTGACAAAAAGAGAGTTTTCACAGATTTTGCTAGGATGTCACCAGCCTAAAAGCTTTCATCTCCCTTCGACGAGTGCGTGTCATCTGCTCGCTCAAATTACAGCAGAGACCTTCACCTCATCGCGCATTTTCTGCCTAATTTTCAGGCAGCAAGAGCAAAACAGTGCGGCTTGGAGGCTTTGGCCTACGGCACACCCTCAGAAGCCCCTCAGGGCTGGCAACCACCTTTGAGCCCCCTGGGGCTGCCCACCTACAGAAGCCCCCACAGGGCACTGGCACACCCTCGGAAGCCCCCCTAGGCTGCACCACCTCGAGCCCCCTGGGCTCGGCACCACCCACAGAACCCGCCAGGGCATGGGGCATTGCCTTTGCACCACCTCAGAGCGCCCCTGGGCCTTGTGGCACCACCCTCAGAGCCCTCAGGGCCTGACACCCACCCTCAGCAGCCCCAGGCCATGGCACCACCTCAGAGCCCCGCCAGTGATGGAGGCTTTGCCTGGCCATCAACCGCTCAGAGAGCCAACTGGGCTGACACTACCACTCATAGCCCCGCCACGGCCGGGGGCACCACCTCGGAGCCCCCCTGGGCTGCACCACCATCAAGAGGACCCCCTGGGCCTCCGGCACCACCCTCAGGAGCCCTCGGCGCCAATGCCACACGCCAGAAGCACCCATGGGCCTGGCACCATTCCTCAAGAGCCCCTGGGCTCGCACACCTCAGAACCCGCCAGGAATGGAGTTGCTTGCATCACCTCCAGAGACCCCTGAGCTGGCACCACCCTCACAGCCCTCCGGGCGCCATGCCCCCTCAGAGACCCCCAGGGCTACGGCACCACCTCAGCACCCTCCCGGGTCTGGCTGCAGGGTGGCCACCAGGGAACCCAGAGCTCAAGCCTGCCCTGCCTTGCCCTGCCCTGCCGCAGCTGTGCACACCCCCCGCAGACAGGCCAGCATGTGTCCCCAAGCAGGCCAAGTCCCCTTGCCCCACCCTGCCCCACCCTGCCCAATCCCCTGCCGATTCCCACCCTGCCCTGCCAGGGAAAGCCGAGCACTCTGATCCACTCCCTGTGGATTCAGTGCCACCCACACCCCACCAAGCCCATTCAGGCCAGGGCGCCCAGCCTCCTGAGCACATTGGCCCACACCTGCCCACACGACCACACTGCCCACCACTGCCCCACCCTGCCCCACTGGGACCACCTGCCCACGACTGACACAACTGGCCCCACCTGCCCACCCTGACCACACTGCCCACACTGCCCACCGAACACACCAACCACCACCCAACACCCTGCCCACATGCCACACTGCCCCACACCGACCACCACTGCCCACACGCCCACACTGCCCACCATAGCCACACTGCCCACACCGACACACTGACACCTCGACCACATAGCCCACAACTGCCACATCTGCCCCACCGAAACCACACACACACAACACCTGCCCACCCACTGCCCACACCGAACCCAAACGAACCACACAACCACCGCTGCCACATTGCCACCTGCCAATCCCCTGCCATTTCCCACCCTGCCATCTGCCCTCCCTGCAAATTCCCACCCTGCACACACCTCGCCCACACTGCCCTGCTGCCATCCATGCCCAACAGCCCAGGCACCCTGAGCACCTAGAGCAACTGCCACAATCTCACCACCACCACCGTCTTGACCAGATTCCCAGCGCTTCCCACCCTGCCACCACTGCCCACCCTAGCCCATCCACTGCTTTCACAACTCTTCCCACCCTGCCCATCCACCTGCCATTCCCACCCCTGCCCATCTTGCCCACACTGCCACACTGCCTGCTGCCCAACCCTGCCCACAACAGCCCAGCAGCACACCTGGACTACCGCTGAGCACCCTGAGCACCACTGCCCACCCTTCACACACCCTCACCCAACCTGACCAATTCCACCCTGCCCCCCTGCCACCCTGCCACATCGCCCTGCTACTCTCCCACCCTTCATTCCCTGCATTCCACCCTGCCCCCCTCCAATTCCACACTGCACCCTGCCACCCTGCCCACTCCGCTGCCATCCCCACTGAGCCCCTGCCACCCCTGCCACTCTCTCCCCATCCACCTTAGCCATTCCCACCATACCACCATCTCCATCTGCCCACAAACCAACACCAACCAACCTGAGCCACCTCATCGCCCACCCAGTCCCACCCTGACGCTACCACCCCTGCCCACCCCTGCCTTCCCACCTTGCCATCCCTTTGCCATTCCCCACACTGCCACGTCCTGACCCACCCCTGCAATTTTCCCCACCCCATCCCATCCTTGCATTCCCACCCTGCCACCTGCCATCTCCCACCCTGCACACCTGCCATTCACCTTGCCACCCTCCATACCCCACCTGCCCACCCTTGCAGTTTCACCCTGCCCACCCCTGCCATCCCACCCTAGGACCCATCCCCACCATTCCCACCCACACCCCCGCCCATGAAGAGCTGTATTGCTCCCATCTGCGGAACCACCAGTGCCAACACTACTCCGCGGGCACACAGCCGAGAGCCTCGCAGCGGGCTGCTGAGGGGCCACCAACCTGCGCTCAGGGGCTGCCAGGGTAAGGAACCCCTAGGCACGCATGGCAGGCAGGTGCTGTGGGGAGCTAGCAGCTCCTCACCCCCCCCGCCCATGGGCTTCCTGAACAGGAAGAGCCACGAGCTGAGATGCAATGAAGGAGCAGACAGCTCTTGATTAGCTCTGCTCAAAAAAGGTTATCAAAACAATTATCAGACCATGACGGCCAAACAGCTTACAATACCACTCAGCACCTCCCTGGAATTCTCTCCCGGAGGAAAGTGACAGCCTTCGGCTCGCTGGGGAAGGGCAGTGAGATGTGAGGCAGGCTGCCTGCACATTCTGCGGTGGGTTCTGCATCTGGCGAGCAGGGGAGATCTTCCGTTTCCTGTCGACATCCCTGATGTGACCAGGGGAGCTGGGACACCACCAGAGAGGCTGAGCTTGAGGGTGTATCTGGGGTGGCTGGGACAGGGCAGGAGGGGCTCGATGCTGCAGCCTGGACAGCCAGGCTGAGAATCCGAAGTGTGAGGAGGATGGGGGAAACCCTGCTCAGGGCTGAAACACCAGGACCAGAGGAGAGAGGGAAGAACAACAGGAGGACAGGATGGTGATGCAGGTGGGGAGCTGGAACACAAGACCTGGTGCTTTAGCAGGGAAACCAGGTGATTGTCCCATCTAGGACACACTACTCCTCTGGCTCCCGGACCTCACACCAGCAGCCAGCCCAGGTGTGCAGGACCAGACAGTGATGTCCTACGCTGTACCAGACCAGCCCAGGCGGCTGCAGGCACAGACAATGTCCCTCAGCTCTACTAGGTCACACCAAGTGTGGTGGACCTGTCACAGGCGTCCGGGGATGAGGAAGAGCATGAAGGATCTGGACTCCATGTTTCACAAGGCTGATTTATAATTTATGAATATATATTATATTAACATATAGTAAAAAAGTACTAATATATAAAGATTTTCAAGCCTCCAGAACGGAACTAGCTAAGGCAAATAAAAGGAAAGAATAATACAAAGGACTCATGTGTACATTGGACAAGATCCGAGCACGCTGGGCTGTGATTGGCAATTAATTAGAAACAACCAACATGAGAGCCAAATCACCAGCATGGCACTGTTGCATTCACACGCAGCAGATAATCAAATTATTTAACTTTTGTTCCTGGAGGTCATCTCAGTGTCTCGGAGGAAATCTTAAAGAAGGGATATTTCATAAAGGAGATGTCTGCACACACCAGCCAGTCCAGGGTGTGCAGACAGGACATTGTCCCTCAGCTCTCCTGGTGACACCCAGGATTCAACCATGGCTGGGGACTGGCAGGGTGCACACAGCACACGCTCCACAGACGCAGTCCCACCAGGCATCCACAAATCATCAAGGCTGAAAGCCCTCAGGATCAGTCAACATATATATATATACCATGCCCACCAACACTTGACACAGTGCACATCTCACTTTTTACAACACCTCCAGAAGTGCGCAGGTGATTCCTGTAGGAGCATCGGGCGGTAGCAGTGGGATGGACGAGAGAACGCAGACAGAGATCTCTGCAGCCAGGTCAGGAACTTGTGGTTTATTGCAAAGGGCCTGGGTGCAGGGCCCTGCTGGGAGCTGCCAGCCACAGCTCAGAGCAGGCTGAGAGAAGAGAGGGGGAGAGAGGATGAGAGGGCAAAAGGGTAAGAGAGCGAGGTTCCCATTACAATACCATAAATCTTCTTCTGTGCTGAATATTCTGATTCTCACTAACCAATCTAGTACAAGATACAAATCCTACAGCATTTACACACTATAAGATTAGTGTATAACATTTACATACTATATGTATATAACTATTACATACTATAAGCACTCAGAGTTACTATATATATATATATATATACACATATATTTACTATAAGAATCATTACATTACCACACTGGGTTCCATTTTAAACCCTAAAAACTCCTCTTTGGGCCCCTTCTGCCAAGCCAGCAGGGTCTGCTCTGAGCCTTGGGCCTGTCTGCAAGCAGAGGGTGTTGTTTGATCAAAAGGGGATCACCTTCAGCTGGCCATGCCATTGTTTTCCAGTTGTTCAGTAACTGAGGGATCTCAGAGCTTGCTTTCATTTCAATCTCAGAGTTTCCATATTCTCAGAATCTTTTGCCAGGCAATCATATTTATAAGGCTTTCCTGTTTCATCCTCCCCAACAGATCCCATCACCTCCTGGGAACAAAGCTCCTGGAGGAGAAGTGACTTTCCCCAGGACCTCTTCACCTCCCCTGGCACGGGCAGCAGCTGCCCACAACCCTGCATGTGTGTCCTGGTGCTTCCATGGTGCAGCAAATCCATCAGCTCCACCTGACACTGCCCTGCCTCAAAGCTGTGCTGGGGACGGAATTTCTCAGTGCTGGGGAGGAGTTTCTCAGTGCTGGAGAGGAGTTTCTCAGTGCTGGAGAGGAGTTTCTCAGTGCTGCTCAGTGCTCCTGGCTGTTCAGCTGAAACAGGAGCATGGTTTGTTCCTGTGCTCCTGCTGTGCCTCTGAGCACTGCTCCTTCCAGCTCAGCTCCTCCCTCAGCCCAGCTCTAAGCTGGGAACASCTCCAGGAACCAACAGCTCCTCTGTGACCCTGGGACACCTCGGCCTCCCAGGGACTGCAGAGGGTGGGCAAWCTCCTGCCCTCACAGCAGAATTCATGGTGCTTCTGGCATTTCATCTTTTAGGGGTTTTTATGAGGCCAGGCTGGGGCTGGGGCAGCTGGCATAGGGGAAGGTGTGTCTGCCATGGCAGAGGTGGATGGGATGGGAATGAGGAGTGGGATGCTGGGATGGGATGGGATGGGATGGGATGGGATGGGATGGGAAATGGATGGAAGGGATGGGATGGATGGGATGGGATGGGACTGGGATGGGATGGGCTGTAAGATCCTGCCAAGCAAACCCTCCCCCTGGGACTGCTGGCAGAGCTGGGAAGAGAGCGTTGGGTGGCAGAAGGACCTGGGGGCTGTGGGATGGAGAGCATTGCCCTGGAGGCTGTGGATGGCAGAAGGCTGCCAGGCTGCTCTGGGGGCTGTGGGCTGGGCACAGGGCTTGTCACTGCTCCTGGGGGCTGTGGGCTTGGGCAAGGCTGTCACACTTCGCTCCTGGGGTCTGTGGGATGGGGCACAGGGTTGTCACAACTGCTCCTGGGGGTGTGGGATGGGCACAAGGGCTGCAGGCTGCTCTGGGGTGTGGGATGGGCACTAGGCTGCATGCTCCCTGGGGGCGTGGGATGGGCAAGGGCGCATGCCTGAGGGCTTGTGGGACAGAGCCAGCGGGCCATCCCTCCAGACAGTTCTGTGGTGGAGATGCCTTTGGGGGGACCAGGGAATGGCACCCTGGCATCTTCCCGAACAGCATTTCAGCCCTGCTGTGGGAATGAATGGGAAGGCTGGGGACACGGTTGACACGAGGACAGGGACACGTGTGTGACACGTGGTGACCCTGGTGTGACACCAGGGACAAGGACCCTGTGAGGAGCTTGTACAACTGGTTGGTATCAGGACGGGAACAGTGTGGAAGAGCTGTGGGCACCTGATGTTGAAACACCAGGGACAGGGGACACAGAGTGGGAAAGCTGTGGACACTTGTGTGGAACATTGGTGTGACATCAGGGACAGGGCAGTGGGGAGAATGGTGGGGACAGTGGTGTGACACGTGTTGACATGAAGGGATAGGAACCTATGCAGGAAGCTGTGTGATTGGAGTGACCCAGGGACAGGTGACCAGCGAGGTAAGCTGTGGGACACTGGTGTGACAACTGTGTGACACTGGTGTGACACTCAGGGACAAGGAACCTGTTGCAGGAAAGATTTGTGACAATGGTGTGACACTGTATGACACCAGGGACACGCGAACTCAGTGTTCAAAGCTGTGTGACACCCCACGTGTGACCAGGCCGGGCACCGATGTGTGACACTGGTGTTGACAGCGGATGACCAGGGCATGTGAGCAGCCTCACTGCAGCCGCCGGGCTGCCCGAGGTGAAATGAGAAAAGAGTGAAGGTGCAATTTGCAGCGGGGCGTTGCCTGAACGCTGTCCTGCGATCGCTGTCACCGAGCTGCAGGCTACCTGGGCGTGTGAGGAGCCTGGGCTCCCTCCGCTCATTAGGAGCTGTTCCTTCATAGCACGAGCCTGTTCCTCATTAGCGGGGCGTCTCAGCAGCTCTGCCTGCTGGCCTGCAGGGTGGAAAAACCTTGCCTCTGGGGTCTTGAGCACCGCGGGATTCCTGGGTGATCGGTGGTTCCTGGGCTGTCCCCAGGAGCTCTTGCAGTCCCTGGGCTGAGCACAGTGCAAGGGGCCAGCTGCTCCACCTGGACCCCAGAGCCTTCACAGCTCACGATTCCTCCTCCTGCTTTGGGCAGCGACACTTTCCACTCTCCTAGAGCATTTACAGTCACATCTCCTCTGTCCTGATCTGGGACAGACACCTCCCAGAGTCGCAGGAGCATTCACAGCTACCCAATTCCTGCTGTGGGCGGGACACCTTTCCAACTGTCCAGTGCATTTAAGCTCACCCGCTCTCCTCTGTCCTGTCTGGGCAGGGACTTTCCACATCGCAGAGCTGTAGCTCACTCCCGTTCCCTCTCCTGTTGGGCAGGGACCCTTTCCCATGTCACTAAAGCATTTTCAGCTCACCTGCTCGTTGCTTGGGCAGGGAACTTTCCCACTGTCCTACGAGCATTTACAGCTACTCATTCCGCCTCTGTCCTGTGGGCAGAGACCTTCCAGAGTCCAGTGCATTCAGGCTCCATTCCCTGCTGTGGGCAGGGACTCTTCACACCCAGAGCAGTTCGAGTTCCCGTTCCTCTCCTGCTTGGGCAGGGACAGTTTCCACCATCCAGAGCATTTACAGCTACCCCATTCCCTCCTGCTGGGAGGACCTGGCAACGTCATGCACTCAATTCACAGATGTGCTTGGACAGGGTGTGCAGCTGCTCCATCACCCACTGAGCTGAGCCGACCGTGTGTCCCGTCCCATGGCAGCCTTCCTGCTTTCACTGCTGCACAGGGTGCCTCTCCCAGCAGTGTGCATATTCCTCAAAGGGCTGGGGAAGTGATCTCCCAGGGAGTGCAACAGACCCCCAAGCCTGTTTCGGGGAATGATGGAAAAGGGAAAGCTTTAATAAATAATGATTGCTGGCAAAAGGTTTTGACAATATGGAAACTCTAAAGCACAGATTGAAATAAAGCAGCTTTGAAGATCCCTAGTTACTGACAACTGGAAACCAATGGATGGCAGCTGGAAGGTGATCCTTTGGATCAAACAACACCTCTGCTGCAGACAGTGCTCAAGGTCTCAGGAGCAGACCCTTGTCTGGTTGGCAAAGGGCCAAAAGAGAGTTTTTAAGGGTTTAGAAATGTACCAGTGTGGTCAATCGTAAGTGAATTCCTTATGAGGCTGTATGGAAATGCTGTAAGGATTTGTAATCTTGGACTAGTATTGTTAGTGAGAATAGAAACTTCAGACACAGACAGAATTATGGTATTGTAACGGGAACTTGCGCTCATTCCGCCTTTTAACTCCTCTCACCCTCCTCATACCTCCTCACCTTCTCTCTCCAGCCTGCTCTAGCTAGTGGTGGCAAGCTCCCATAGCAGGGCCCTGCACCACAGGCCTTTGCAATAAACCACAAGTTCCTGACCCGGTGCAGAGATCTTCTGCTCTCTGTCCATGCCCACCATCCTACCCCGATGTTCACACCAGCCTGCTGTCCCAGAGGTGGTTCTTTGTCCTTGTGCCTGAATATCTGCTCCCTGCAACCCTCCTGCCCGAGCCCCTCTGCTGAGGGGACACAGAAGACCTCTGTGTCATCTTGTAGTCTCCAGGGAAGAGGAGCAGTGAGGGAAGAGCCACTTACTGTTCACCTCTGCTTTAACCCTTCCTTATAAGGCAAGGGCTTTTACTTCTTTTAGGGCCAGAGAAGCAAGCAGTAAATGATGTCAGATCCCACGTGCAGGCTGGAGGATCCCAGCCTCTGGCTAGCCCCTGCTTGAAGCGACAGCCCGGTACCTGCGGGTCAGAGACCTCCCGGTGCTGCTGAAGCTCTGCACTAAAGAGCTCTTTGTATCTCACCTGAGGCCCTGCCTAAGTGGCAAAACCCCCGGCGGAGAGCATCTGCAGAGCCACGAGCAGGGATTCCTGGAGCAGGGATGCTCTCCACGAGCAGGGATTCCTGGAGCAGGGATGCTCTCCACGAGCAGGGATTCCTGGAGCAGGGATGCTCTCCATAAGCAGGGATTCCTGGACCAGGGATTCCTGGAGCAGGGATGCTCTCCACGAGCAGGGATTCCTGGAGCAGGGATGCTCTCCACGAGCAGGGATTCCTAGACCAGGGATTCCTGGAGCAGGGATGCTCTCCGGGCTGCTCCCCCTGCTCCTCCCAGCAGCCAGGGGCCAGGGGCAGCACCTCGGCTCGCCCCAGGTGTTAAAAATAGGTCAGAAACTGTTGGAAAATAGTTGATAGATCATTAAGCATGTACTGTTAGTTTGGTTGTTATATTGCAAAAGGGGTTAAAAGGGGAGTTATAAGAAATTACACCTTAATAAAGTGCACCACAAGCCAGCCTGGACAGAACTGTAATGGCCAATCAAGGCCTTAAACCTTCGTGCAAATGAAAGATCCAAACAGAAACCAATCCAAAGGGACAAAAAGCAGGATAAAAAGGGGCTTCTGACCCAGGGAAGGTGTGCTGCTCCCCTGGAACATCGGGGCCATCGCTGCTGAACAGCCCCAGCGCCGGCGCTGCTCCATCCTCGACGGGAACGCTCCTGCTCAGCCCAGGCCCCTGCTTTGGGCCTTTGTTTTATTATAATAAATGCTGAAATCACTTTAGCACCAGGAATCTGGTCCCGTTTTTAACATGTACTGTTAGTTTGGTTATGGTAAAAGGGGTTAAAAGGGCAGTTATAAGAAATAAGGTACTCAAAGTACCATAACACACCTCAGTAAAGTGCACCATGAGCCAGCCTGGACAGAACTGCAAGGGGCCAATCAAGGCCTTAAGCCTTCATGCAAATGAAGGATCAAAAAAGAAAACAATCCAAACTGACAAATAACAGGATAGAAAGGGGCATCTGACCCAGGGAAGCTGTGCTGCTCCCCTGGAACATCGGGGCCATCGCTGCTCCATCCTCGACAGGAACGCTCCTGCTCGGCCCGGGCCCCTGCTTTGGGCCTTTCTTTTATTATAAAAAATGCTGAAATCACTTTAGCACTGGGAACTTGCTCTCATTTTTAAGACTGCCTGTCTGGAGGGAGGTGGGCTCATGGCACAAGCCCATCCCACAGGAGTGATGCTTTCATCCCGAGGGGACAGGGGACGGTGCTGTCACCCCTCGCTCGCTGCCACCCTTATATTGGAGTCTCCTCCAGCCAAGTCTCATAAGCTCTTGGAGATTTATATCACACCGAGATAGACCAGCCACCCCAGATGGCATAAAATCAGCAGGATGGCTTCTGTGGCAGTGTTGGNGCCTGCTCTGAGCTGTGGCTGGCAGCTCCCAGCAGGGCCCTGCACCCAGGCCCTTTGCAATAAACCACAAGTTCCTGACCTGGCTGCAGAGATCTCTGCTCTCTGTCCATCCTGACCATCCTACCCCCGATGTTCCTTACACCAGCCCTGCTGTCCCCAGGGCTGGTTCCTTTGTCCTTGTGCCCTGAAKAGATCCTGCTCCCCCTGCACCCCTCCCTGCCCAGCCCTGCCTGCTCAGGGGACAGAAGGACCCTCTGTGTCATCCCTCTGCTCGTCTCCAGGGAGAGGAGCAGGAGGGAAGAGCCACTTACTGCTTCACCTCTGCTTTACCCTTCCTTTAGGCAAGGGCTTTTAATTTCCTTTTAGGGCCAGAGCAGCAAGCAGTAAATGATGTCAGATCCCTCCGTGCAGAGCTGGAGGATCCCCAGCCTCTGGCTAAGCCCTGCTTGAGCGACAGCCCGGTACCTGCGGGTCAGAGACCTCCCCGGTGCTGCTGACAGCTCTGCTAAAAGCTCTTTGTTCCTCAGCCCCTGAGGCCCTGCTAAGTGGCAAACGGCACGGAGAGCATCTGCAGAGCCACGAGCAGGGATTCCTGGAGCAGGGATGCTCTTTGGGCACAGAGAGCATCTGCAGAGCCAC
>NDFG01000679.1:27391-38415 GCA_002167245.1 Sporophila hypoxantha
GGGTTTGGGGACACCTGGGTGGGGTTTGGGGACACCTGGGTGGGGTTTGGGGACATCTGGGTGGGGTTTGGGGACACCTGGGTGGAGTTTGAGGAGGTTCCGGGTGGATTTTTGGGGGTGAGGAACCTTCTGGAGAACTTTGGGATGAAGCTCAGGAACACCTGGGTGGGGTTTGGGGACACCTGGGTGGGGTTTGGGGACATCTGGGTGGGTTGGGGACACCTGGGAGGGGTTTGGGGACACCTCGAGAAGTTTGGGGACATCTTGAGAAGTTTGGTGATACCTGGGTGGGGTTTGAGGAGGTTCCGGGTGGTTCTTGGGGGTAAGGAACCTTCTGGAGAACTTCGGGATAAAGGTCAAGAACAGCTGGGTGGGGTTTGGTGACACCTGGGGGGTTTGGGGACATCTGGGTGGGGTTTGGGGACACCTTGATGGGGTTTGGGGACATCTCGAAAAGTTTGGGGACATCTAAAGAAGTTTGGGGACACCTGGGTGGGGTTTGGGGACATCTGGGTGGGGTTTGGGGACATCTGGGTGGGGTCTGAGGAGGTTCTGGGTGGTTCTTGGGGGTGAGGAACCTTCTGGAGAACTTTGGGATGAAGGTCAAGATTACCTGGGAGGGGTTTGGGGACATCTGGGAGGGGTTTGGGGACATCTGGGTGGGGTTTGGGGACATCTGGGGGGGGTTTGGGGACATTTCGGGGGGTTTGGGGACATCTCAAGAAGTTTGGGGATTTTTGGGATTTCTGGAGGTGTTTTTGGTTCCTGGTGGTCTCCATGGATTCCCGGTGGGAATTTTGGGGTTCCTGGTGGTCTCCATGGGGTTTCTGGAATTGTTTTGGATTCTTGGTGGTCTCCATGGGTTCCTGGTGGTCTCCATGGATTCCCAGTGGGATCTTTGGGATTTCTGGAGGAGTTTCTTGTGGTCTCCATGGGTTCCTGGTGGTCTCTATGGATTCCCAGTAGGAGTTTTGGGGTTCCTGGTGGTCTCCATGGTGTTTTGGAGATGTTTTGGGTTTCTGATGGTCCCCATGGGATTTTGGAGTTGGTTTTGGGTTCCTGGTGGTCTCCATGGATTCCCAGTGGGAGTTTTGGGATTTTTGGAGGAGTTTTGGGTTCCTGGTGGTCTCCATGAGGTTTTGGAGTAGTTTTTTGGTTCCTGGTGGTCTCCGTGAATTCCTAGTGGAAGTTTTGGGGTTCCTGGTGGTCTCCATGGGGTTTCTGGAGGTGTTTTGGGTTCCTGGTGATCTCCATGGATTCCTGGTGGGATTTTTGGGATTTCTGGAGGAGTTCCTTGTGGTCTCCATGGGTTCCTGGTGGTCTCCATGGATTCCCAGTGGGAGTTTTGGGGTTTCTGGAGGAGTTTCTGGTGGTCTCCATGGGTTCCTGGTGGGATTTTTCTGGATTTTGGAGGTGTTTTGGGTTCCTGGTGGTCTCCATGTGGTTTTGGAGATGTTTTGGGTTTCTGATGGTCCCCATGGGATTTTGGAGTTTGTTTTGGGTTCCTGGTGATCTCCATGGGGTTTCTGGAAGTGTTTTGGATTCTTGGTGGTCTCCATGGGTTCCTGGTGGTCTCCATGGATTCCCAGTGGGAGTTTTGGGATTCCTGGTGGTCTCCATGGATTCCTGGTGGTCTCCATGGATTCCCAGTGGGAGTNTTCCTGGTGGTCTCCATGGATTCCCAGTGGGAGTTTTGGGATTCCTGGTGGTCTCCATGGATTCCTGGTGGTCTCCATGGATTCCCAGTGGGAGTTTTGGGGTTTCTGGAGGAGTTTCTGGTGGTCTCTGTGGGTTCCTGGTGGTCTCCATGGATTCCGGGTGGAATTTTTCTGGATTTTGGAGATGTTTTGGATTCCTGGTGATCTCCATGGATTCCCGGTGGAATTTTTCTGGATTTTGGTGATTTTGGACATCCCAAATTTGGTTTTTTTTTGTTTCCTTCTCTCCTCCAGCCGCCTTCATCCGCGTGGTGGGCTCGGAGTTCGTGCAGAAGTACCTGGGCGAGGGCCCGCGCATGGTGCGCGACGTCTTCCGCCTGGCCAAGGAGAACGCGCCGGCCATCATCTTCATCGACGAGATCGACGCCATCGCCACCAAGCGCTTCGACGCCCAGACCGGCGGTGAGGACCCGGACACCCGGACCGGGCAGGGGTCTCCTGTGGGGTGGGGTCTGGGGGGACCTGGGTGGAGTTTGGGGGGTCCTGGTGGAGTTTGGGAGGTCCCGGGTGGAGTTTGGGGGGTCCTGGTGGAGTTTGGGGTGGTTTTGGGCGGAATTTGGGTGGTTTTGGGGTGTGAGGAACCTTCTGGAGAACCTCAAGGTGGGGTTTGAGGACCTCAGAATGGGGCTGGTGGGTTGGGACCCCCAAATTGGGGAGGGGTCTCCATTGGGGTGGGGTCTGGGGGGTCCTGGGTGGAGTTTGGGGGGTCCTGGTGGAGTTTGGGGTGGCTTTTGGTGGTGAGGAACCTTCTGGAGAACTTCTGGATGAAGGTCAGGAGAACATCAAGGTGGGGTTTGAGGACCTCAGAATCGGGCTGGTGGGTTGGGACCCCCAGACTGGGCAGGGGTCTCCATTGGGGTGGGGTCTGGAGGGTCCTGGGTGGAGTTTGGGGGGTCCTGGGTGGAATTTGGGTGGTTTTGGGTGTGAGGAACGTTCTGGAGAACTTCTGGATGAAGGTCAGGAGAACCTCCAGGTGGGGTTTGAGGACCTCAGAATGGGGCTGAGGGGTTGGGACCCCCAGACTGAGGAGGGGTCTCCATTGGGGTGGGGTCTGGAGGGTCCTGGTGGAGTTTGGGGTGGTTTGGGGTGGAATTTAGGTGGTTTTTGGGCTTGAGGAACCTTCTGGAGAACATCAGGATGGAGACCCAGGTGGGGTTTGGGTGGTCTTGGGGTATGGGAGGAGGTCAAGGACCTCCAAACTGGGCAGGGGTCTCCATTGGGTGGGGTCTGGGGGTCCCTGGTGGAGTTTGGCGGTGGTTTTTGGGCTGAGGAACCTTCTGGAGAACTTCTGGATGAAGGTCAGGAGAAACCTCAAGGCGGGGTTTGAAGACCTCAGAACAGGGCTGAGGGGTTGGGACCCCCAAATGGGGAGGGGTCTCCATTGGGGTGGACTTTGGTGGGTTTTTGTTGGAATTTGGGCTTGAGGAGACATTTGGAGAACATCAAGGTAGGTCTGGGACACCTGGGTGGGGTTTGAGGGCCCCAGAACCCCAAACTGGGGCAGGGATCTCCATTGGGGTGGGGTCTGGGGGGTCCTGGGTGGAGTTGGGGTGGTTTTGGGTGGGAATTTGGGTGGAATTTGGGCTTGAGGACCTTCTGGAGAACATCCAGGATGGAGACCCAGGTGGGTTTGGGTGGTCTCTGGGTATCGGAGGAGTCAAGGACCCCAAAATTGGGGAGGGGTCTCCATTGGGGTGGGGTCTGGGGGTCCTGGGTGGTTTTGGGGTGGTTTTGGTGGTTTTTGGGGTGTGAGGAACGCTTCTGGAGAACATCGGATGAAAGGTCAGGAGAACCTCAAGGTGGCGGTTTTGAGGACCCTCAGAACGGGCTGAGGAATTGGGAACCACCCAAATTGGCAGGGGTCTCCATTGGGGGTGGACTTTGGTGGGATTTTGATGGAACATGGGCTTGAGGAACATCTGGAGAACATCAAGGTGAGGTCTGGGGACACCTGGGTGGGGTTTGAGGGCCCCAGACCCCTAAATTGGGGAGGGGTCTCCATTGGGGTGGGGTCTGGGGGGTCCTGGGTGGACTTGGGGTGGTTTTGGGTGGAATTTGGGTGGTTTTGAGGATGAGGAACCTTCTGGAGAACATCAGGATGGAGACCCAGGTGGGGTTTGGGTGGTCTTGGGGTATGGGAGGAGGTCAAGGACCTCCAAATTGGGGAGGGGTCTCCATTGGGGTGGAGTCTGGGGGGTCCTGGGTGGTTTTGGGTGTGAGGAACGTTCTGGAGAACATTGGGATGAAGGTCAGGAGAACCTCAAGGTGGGGTTTGAGGACCTCAGAATGGGGCTGAGGGGTTGGGACACCCAAATTAGGCAGGGGTCTCCATTGGGGTGGGGTCTGGGGGGTCCTGGGTGGAGTTTGGGGGGTCCTGGTGGAGTTTGGGGTGGTTTTGGGTGGTTTTGGTGGGATTTGGGCTTGAGGAACGTTCTGGAGAACATCTGGATGAAGGTCAGGAGAACCTCAAGGTGGGGTTTGAGGACCTCAGAATGGGGCTGAGGGGTTGGGACCCCCAGACTGAGGAGGGGTCTCCATTGGGGTGGGGTCTGGGGGCTCCTGGGTGGAGTTTGGGGGGTCCTGGTGGAGTTTGGGGTGGTTTAGGGTAGATTTGGGTGGTTTTTGGGTGTGAGGAACCTTCTGGAGAACATCGGGATGGAGACCTAGGTGGGGTTTGGGTGGTCTTGGGGTATGGGAGGAGGTCAAGGACCTCCAAATTGGGTAGGGGTCCCCATTGGGGTGGGGTCTGGTGGGTCCTGGGTGGAGTTTGGGGTGGTTTTTGGGCTTGAGGAACCTTCTGGAGAACTTCTGGATGAAGGTCAGGAGAACCTCAAGGTGGGGTTTGAGGACCTCAGAACAGGGCTGAGGAATTGGGACCACCAAATTGGGGAGGGGTCTCCATCGGGGTGGACTTTGGTGGGATTTTGGATGGAATTTGGGCTTGAGGAACATCTGGAGAACATCAAGGTGAGGTCTGGGGACACCTGGGTGGGGTTTGAGGGCCCCAGACCCCCAAACTGGGCAGGGGTCTCATTGGGGTTGGGGTCTGGGGGGTCCTGGGTGGAGTCCTGGGGTGGTTTTGGTTGAATTTAGGTGGTTTGGGGTGTGAAGGAACCTTCCTGGAAGAAACTCAGGATGGAGAACACCAGGTGGGGTTTGGGTGGCTCTTGGGTATGGAGGGGTCAAGGACCCCAAAATTGGGGAGGGGTCTCATTGGGGTGGGTTTGGGGGGTCCTGGGTGGTTTTGGGTGGTTTTGGTGGGATTTGGGCTTGAGGAACCTTCTGGAGAACTTCTGTGATGAAGGTCAGGAGAACCTCATAAGGTGGGGTTGTGAGGACTCAGAAAGGGCTGAGGGGTTGGGACCCCAATTGGGAGGGGTCTCCATCGGGGTGGGGTCTGGGGGTCCTGGGTGGAGTTTGGGGGGTCTCTCGGAGTTTGGGGGTGGTTTTGGGTGGTGTCTGTGCGTGTTTTGGGCTTGAGGGAACTTCTGGAGAACTTCTTGGATGAAAGGTCAGGAGAACTCAAGGTGGGGTTTTGAAGACCTCAGAACGGGGCTGAGGTTGGGACCCCCAAATTGGGCAGGGGTCTCATCGGTGGATTTGGTGGGTTTTCTGGATGGTATGGGCTTGAGAACATCTGGGAAACTAAGGTGAGTCTGGGGACCTGGGTGGGTTTGAGGGCCAGACCAAACTGGGCAGGGTTCCATTGGGTGGGGTCGGGAGGTCCTGGTGGATTGGTGGTTTTGGTGGAATTTAGGTGGTTTTGGGGTGTGAGGAACCTTCTGGAGACTTCTCGGATGGAGACCCAGGTGGGTTGGGTGGTCTTGTGGGTATGCGGAGGAGGTCAAGGACCCGCAAACTGGGCAAGGGGTCTCCATTGGGGTGGGGTCTGGGGTCCTGTGGAGTTTGGGGTGGTTTTGGCGAATTTGTGGGTTTTGAGGGTAGGACTTCTGAGAACATCAGGATGGAGAGCCAGTGGGGTTGGGTGGTCTGGGGTGGGAGGAGGTAAGGACCCCAAATTGGCAGGGGTCTCCGGTGGGTGGGGTCTGGGGGGTCCTGGGTGGTTTTGGGGGGAATTTGGGTGGTTTTGGGGTGTGAGGAACCTTCTGGAGAACATCGGATGAAGGTCAGGAGAACCTCAAGGTGGGGTTTTGAGGACCTCAGAAACAGGGCTGGTGGGTTGGGACACCAAATTGGGGAGGGGTCTCATCGGGGTGGGGTCTGGGGGGTCTGGTGGTTTTTGGGGTGGTTTTGGGCGGAATTTGGGCTTGAGGAACTTCTGGAGAACATCGGGTGAAGTCAGAGAACCTCAAGGTGGGGTTTGAGGACCTCAGAAGGGGCTGGTGGGTTGGGACCCCCAAACTGGGCAGGGGTCTCCATTGGGGTGGGGTCTGGAGGGTCCGGTGGGTAGGTTTTTGGGTGGTTTTGTGATTTGGGTGTGAAGCTCTGGAGAACTCGGGATGAAGGTCAGGAGAACTCAAGGTGGGATTTGAGACTCAGAAGGGCTGAGGGTTGGGACCCCCGAAAATGGGGAGGGGTCTCCATTGGGTGGGGGTCTGGGGGTTTGGTGGAGTGGGGGTCTGGGTGGTTTTTGGGTGGTTTTGGTGGGATTTGGGCTTGAGGAACCTTCTGGAAAACTTCTGGATGAAGGTCAGGAGAACCTCGAGGTGGGGTTTGAGACCTCAGAACGGGCTGGTGGTATGGGACCCCAAATTGGGGAGGGTCTCCATTGGGGTGGACTTTGTGGGTTTTGATGGAGAATGGGCTTGAAGGACATCTGAGAACATCAAGGTGATGGTTGGCGGACACCGCTGGGTGGGTTTGAGGGCCCCAGACCCCCAAACTGGGCAGGGGTCCTCCATTGGGTGGGTCTGGGGGGTCCTGGTGGAGTTTGGGGGGTTCTGGTTGGAGTTTGGGGTGGTTTTGGGCGGAATTTGGGTGTTTTTGGGTGTGAGGAACTTCTGGAGAACATCAGGATGGAGACCCAGGTGGGGTTTGGGTGTTTTGGGTATGGAGGAGGTCAAGGACCCCCCAAATTGGGCAGGGGTCTCCATTGGGGTGGGGTTCTGGGGGGTCTGGGGGTTTTGGGGTGTTTTGGGCATTTGGCTGAGAACGTTCTGAGAACTTCTGGATTGAAGGTCAGGAGAACCTCAGGTGGGGTTTGAGGACCTCGACAGGGCTGAGGAGTTGGGAGGACCCAAATTAGGGAGGGGTCTCCATCAGGGTGATTTGGTGGGATTTTGATGGAACATGGCTTGAGGAACATCTGGAGAACATCAAGGTGAGGTCTGGGGAACCTGGGTGGGGTTTGAGGGCCCCAGACCCCAAGTTTGGGAAGGGTCTCCATTGGGTGGGGTCTGGGGGGTCCTGGGTGGAGTTGGGGTGGTTTTGGGTGGAATTTGGGTGGGTTTGGGGTGTGAGGAACCTTCTGGAGAACATCAGGATGGAGACCCAAGGTGGGTTTTGGGTGGTCTTGGGGTATGGGAGGAGGTCAAGGACCCCCAAATTGGGGAGGGGTCTCCATTGGGGTGGGGTTTGGGGGGTTTCTGGGTGGTTTTTGGGTGTTTTGTGGGGTTTTGGGCTTGAGGAGGAAAAGCATGTGTGTGAGCCGCACAACTCGTGAGTAGTTGACGACGAGTCAGAGAAAGACGATATCTCATCACGTATGCGTAGTTGGGATGTGCGCTATATATGGATACAGTGAGAGGTGTGTATCTGGTACCAAAGTGTAGATGGAGGATCTACTCAATTGAAGTAGGAGGGTTCGATGCAGGATGTAGAGGTATCTCCTAGTATATGTCTGTGAGTAGCTTCTCGCGCTGTTGAAGAGTGGAGAGGTGTATCTGGGAGAGAAGAGTGAGTGATCCACGTACGCTAGTGGAGAGTATAGAGAGATAGATATGGAGAGAGAGAGATATAAGAGAAGACTTCAGTGGTTAGCGGTGCTGAGGATCTCGGATATGTAGGTTGGACAGATGATAGAGTGGTGGTCTCTCTGACGTTTGGGGTCCATGCGATTGTGGAGTTATGGGGTTACCATTAGAAGTTTTGCGCGCGGTGTTTTGGTGACGCGGAATTTAGGGTGTACGATGAGCGATATGGGACGGACTTTGGTACTTGATTATTTGGGTGTGGGGGATGGATGCTGTTTCTGGCACGCTCGATCTCTCGCGCACGAGAGACGGTGGCAGCATGAGAAATGCAATGGGTAGGAGCTATTAGGAGAGCGCAGGTCGGTGCATTTCTGATGGAGCGAAGGTACTCGCGTGTTGTCATTTGTATATATGTTATCGGATACACTGGCGTTAGGTATGTGTTCGCTGGGGTCATGGGGGCGGGATTTGAGCGTTGGTGGTGTTTGGGCAGAATTTGGGTGGTTTTGGGGTGTGAGGAACGCTTCTGGAGACATCAGGATGGAAGACCTCGCGAGGTGGGGTTTTGGGATTGTTTGTTTCTGGTGGTATGGCAAGGGGAGGTACGTAAAGGACCTCTGCTAAGACTTTGGTGGGGCTGAGGGGTGCGTGCGGTCTCCATTAGTGGATTATGAGTGGGGTCCTGGCGAGTCTCTGGTCGGAGTTGGGTTTGTTTTTTGTGGTTAGGGTGATTGGGCTTGAGGTACGCCTTCTGGAGGAACATCCGGGATGAAGGTCAGGAGAACCTCAAGGGGTGGGTTGAAGACCTCAGAAACAGGGCGTTTCTGACGCGCTCTCTCGCGCGGTAGTGACCGCTCTAAGAGATGCGTGCTCTGGTGGGAGAGTACGCGTGAAGCTGTGAGTCAGGATAAAAGTGGCGGGTTAGATCATGTCAGTAAGTGGATGTGAGAGGGTGTGATAGTGGATAGACAATGGTCGGTAATGAGTCAGTGGAATGGTGGGTTGGATCTGATGTGCATGATGGGAGACGTTTGTGGTGATTTCGCTGAGAGGTAGGGGATTTGATGTTGTAGGTGTATAGTCAAGATTCTGCTGGGTTGTTTTTGGGCTTGAGGAACCTTCTGGAAAGATCCATGCAGATAAGGAATAGAGAGAGACGGAGTTGTGTGAGTGGGAGAGAGATGTTAGACCACAGAACATTACGGTATATGGAGATCAATGCACTCCATAAGATGGTGAGGGTAGTCTTCACAGAGAAGGTTGGTATGGGCGTTGAGTGCGTGGGCTGTGGGTCGAAGGAATACAATGAGTGGGAGTGAGGGTTTGCTGTGTGGTTAGCGCGTAGAGTGCTTTGGTTTGGTTTTGGGGGGTGAGGAAAGAGCAGGTGGTGGCTGGAAGAACAAGGGTGAGGACTCAAATTTAGGTGGCAGTGTATAGCTGTCGGGGAGATATGTGATGATATCTGAGGAAGTAGATGAGGTGGGAACGGAGCAAAGTCAAGTACCCTGACACACCATGTACCTAGGTGTCGCGCTCACGTCGCTCCATTGAGTTCTTTTCATTTGAAGTGAGCGCTGTTGTGAGAGTATGGCGGGATGCTGTGGGTTCGCTCAGGTGGAAGTTTAGTTTTGGAGGGCTGAGTGGAACAAGCATGGTGGAGATACTCTTCTGGAAGGAAGGTCAGGTGGATAACATGCAAGGTGGAGGTTTGAGACCTCCAGAGCGCCGGCCGTACAGATTGGGAGAAAGGGTTCTCTCATTGGTCGGTGGGTGGTTGTGGGGGGTTCTGGGTGGTCTTAATTTGTCGGGGGTTGTTGTGCTGGGGTTGGAATTTGGGCTTGAGGAACACTGTTCTGGAGAACTTCTGGGATGAAGGTCGAGAGAACCTCAAGGTGGGTTTGAAGGACCTCAGAACAGGGCTGAGGGGTTGGACTCGATGATCGCGGCGTCACACTATACTGACATGTAGGAGGGGTCTCCATCGGGGTGGGGTCTGGGGGGTCCTGGTAGATTTGGGTGGTTTTGGGCGAGATTTGGGTGGTTTTGGGGTGTGAGGAAGGGATTCTGGAGAACATCGGGATGAAAGTCAAGGACGAAACCTCAAGGTGGGATTTGAGACCTCAGAATGGGGGCTGGTGGGTTGGGACCCCCAAACTGGGCAAGGGGTCCTCCGGGGGGGTGGGGTCCTGGGGCATCCTGGTGTTTTTGGGTGGTTTTGGGTGTAATTTAGGTGGTTTTTGAGGGGAACCTTTCTGGAGAACATCGGGATGAGCGCCCAGGTGGGGTTTTGGGTGGTCTTGGGTATGGGAGGAGGTCAAGACCCCCAAACTGGGGAGGGTCTCCTGGGGGTGGGGTCTGGGGGGTCCTGGTGGTTTTTGGGTGGTTTTTGGTGGATTTTGGCTTTTGAGGAACCTTTCCTGGAGAACTTTGGGATGAAGGTCAGGAGGAACCTCAAGGCGGGGTTTTGAGGACCTCAGAAAATGGGGCTGAGGGTTGGGGACACCCAAATTAGGGAAGGGGTCCTCCAATCGGGGTGGACTTTTGTGGGTTTTGGATGGATACATGGCTTGGCAGGAACATCTGGAGAACATCAAGGTGAGGTCGGGGACACCTGGTGGGGTTTGAGGGCCCCGGACATAAAAAAAAAAAAAAAAAAAACAGAACCCCAACTGGGCAGGGGTCTCCATTGGGTGGGTCTGGGGGGTCCTGGGTGGAGTTTGGGGTGTTTTTGGGTGGAATTTGGGTGGAATTGGGCTTGAGGAACCTTCTGGAGAACATCAGGATGGAGAACCTAGGTGGGGTTTGGGTGGTCTTGGGGTATGGGAAGGAGGTCAAGACCCCCAAATTGGGGGAAGGGGTCTCCATTGGGGGTGGGGTCTGGGGGTCCTGGTGGTTTTTGGTGGTTTTGGTGGTTTTTGGCTTGAGAACCTTCCTGGAGAAACATCGGGAATGAAGGTCAGGAGAACCTGCAAGGGCGGGGTTTGAGGACCTCAGAATGGGCTGAAGGGGTTGGGACCCGCCAAATTGGTGAGGGGTCTCCATCGGGGTGGACTTTGTGGATTTTATGGAATTTTGGGCTTGAGGAACATCTGGAGAACATCAAGGTGAGGTCTGGGGACACCTGGGGTGGGTTTGAGGGCCCCAGAACCCAAACTGGGCCAAAGGGGTCTCCATTGGGGTGGGGTTCTGGGGGGTCTGGTGATTTGGGGTGGTTTTGGATGGATTTGGGGTGGTTTTGGGAATGGATTATGGGGTGTTTTTGGTATGGATTTGGGGTGGTTTTGAGGGTGAGGGAACCCTTCTGGAGAACATGGGATGGAGACCCAGGTGTTTGGGTGGTCTTGGGGGTATGGGAGGAGGTCAAGGACCCCAAACCTGGGGAGGGGTCTCCCCCTGTGGGTGGGGTCTGGGGGTCCTGGGTGGAGTTTTTGGA
>NDFG01000680.1:14995-32545 GCA_002167245.1 Sporophila hypoxantha
ACTACATTTACATTTCTTTTTTAATCTGTGCAAGCGGACTTTTATCTGAAAAAGATCTCGTAAATTCATCCAAATTTCTTTAATTCATGAACTAATGCGAACTGAGGTAAGAAACCAAATAAATTAGTAAACCCAGCACCACTTCACTACCTTTATGTGTATTTCTGTTTCCTTTTAAAACTGCAACCTCAGGCCTGCTGCCTCTCCCCCATCCTTGCAAAACATCACTGAAAATTAGGAGGCACCCCAAACTTCCTTCATCAGTTCAAATCTCCAGACTTTACAACATCATCACATAAAGTTGCAGTATCAAATCTGAATCATCACACTGACCACTTTCTGACCAGTTAGTCCCATCCATCCACGCCGATGGCTGAGGGAGACTCCTCAAACAGGGGCCAGACCAAGAATAATAGTCACATAAGATTAGATAAATGCCTTCACTAGTAAGCATTCAAATATTTCTTGGCAGTTTAGACAAGTCCTGAATGTTGTAACCACAGGACAAATATGCGTGAGCTAGGTCTCCTTTCAAACCTGAATCAGGGATCATGGTGTAGAGGCTGTGGAATGACACAGGTCCTCAGTGGTCATCCAGAGAGTTAGGACCAATGGGGCTGTAAAAATGCATATTTTATGTGACTTTTTTGAATCATTAAAATGAATATTATATGTGTTTAAGACAAGTAATGCTGTATTAATCTCTTAAGTGTGTTTAAATATAGTTTAGTGTTATAACAAAATGTTTAAAATAGAAACTACTATTAGGGGATATTTTTTTTCCAAAAAACAGGACTCACACTGAATAACAGTCACAGACACTATATCTTTCAGAGAAAGGAATTATGCTCCATTATCAGAGAAATGAACTTCTTCCCACCACACTTGCCACGGAACGCCTTTACGGATTAATGAGGAAGAAGTGACATGACGCAACAGACCTTGTTGAATGTATTAACATCATGCATGATGGTGGATATAATATCAACAGTGTATTCTTTTAAGGAGTAATCCTCTTAACATGGTGTCCTTTTTTGCGGCAGCCACCCAGAAAAAACCCGACATCTCTACCTGACTCTCTTTGTTCTATGTCTCATGACTGTCCTAACGCATATTCCCTGATTCATATTTTTTCCCTAATTCAAAATTGTCCAATCCTTATTACTCTAATTCTCTATCTATTTCCATACATTCCTTGATTACATTAAAATTTTGTGATAAATTTTAAAAAACAATATTGATTGCATTTTCACATCCATGACCAAGTCCAAACTCCTCTTGATGCAGTGAGTCCAGAATTCTGGATTTGTGAATGCCTCTTTTCGTACCTATTCCATCAATCTCACAACCATGCTAAGCACAAGACTTCTTCGCCCAGCGGATTCCATTTTATCTCGCGTGAGTCCTCTTGTATTTTGTAAAGGGCACCAGCACAGCACCCGTCTCGCAAGCTCTGCTCGACCAGCAGAGAGCCACACCCACGCCCCCCTCTAGAGTCGAGTGAGTTCAGCTGCTCCTTTTCCCTGTCCCTACCCCCACTTCACCATCATACCTGTTAACCCACCTCCCATGGCTGCTTCCTGCCCTCCCACCCCCATTTGCAGCTCCCACCATGGGGAGTCCTCCTCTCTCACTTCCCAGGACAGTGATCCCTCAGGGAATCACCACGAGCAGTGACACCAGCTCACAACCTGCAGGACAGCTCCCAGCAGCTGCCCGAGTCCCCTGCCTGCCTCCTGACACCCACTGAGGAGCACACCGGCCCCTGCTGCCCTCAAGCTCTCAGCTGAAAACACTAATGCTGCAAAGCAAAAACTAAAAATCTAACAGGCTCTGATCTCAAACATCTTCCGGTGCATAAAACAATATTCTTCATTTTTGACACTCATCCAGGGATACGCAAGAGCCATGATGACCCAGGAGGAGCTGTCATGCTTGTAGTCTCTCTGTATAATCTCATTTTGTATACCATCGACGTACAATAATGTACAATCAGGTTGGGGACCAGAGGACTTGACTTAGATTTCGGTCTTACTGGGGATGCTTTGAACCGAAGCACAGAACAAATTCAATATATTCCTGAAGTGCCTATAATCAAAAATATCTATATCTAGCCCAAATACAGAGGAGAATTTGGTCTCCTTTAAAGTCAAGTATCTAACACACAATATAAAGGGAAAGGGAAAACATTAATATTCTCCTCTAGAGGTCTTTAACAAAAAAATGGGTTCACAAGAATTACAGAAGAGGGAAAACAAATTTATTTAAAATAAAAATACAAAAAAAATACTATTTTTAAGACATTCAACACAATATTGTTTATATTTCAAAAGCTATATTTGATTTGCACAATTAAACCCTTCCAAGAATACTCTACTATTAGGTTGTAAAATCATGTTGTGTAAAGCAGAATCATCCATCAAAATGCAAAACTAAGCAGTTCATTTGGACAAAATGGAATTCACAAAATATGATCAACGTTGAAAAAAACGGCACAATTTCCCTGACTATTTCAGCCAGCAGTTTGTGAAAACATCCGCTAATCCTTTGCTGTTTAATGCCTGTAGGGACCTGGGGCAGCTCCAGTCCCCGTACACAGGAACCAGTCAGAGCATTAATCATAGGAACAGACCTGACAAGCTTGCAAGTGCCCACTCCACTGAAAAGCCCTCTAACAATATGTTAATCTAGGTCTGCCCTGCTGAAAACTGTTTACTCTTCACAATGATGCGGCCATCTGAAAAAGAAAAATTAAATGTTGCATCTCCACAAAAAACTTCTGCACATCAACTCCCAATTCTTCCCATTCTGCCGCCTACCAAAGGGGTTGCAATTTCCATCTCTTCTTAGCAGACCAACAGAGCTTCCTTCTGCCCTTCTCATGGGCAAGTTCACCTCATAAATCACCAGTAAAATAAACCTGCAAGATCTTCCCATGCCTCATAGGAATCATCTGACTGAGTCTCATTTCTGTAATGTATGCTTTTGTTCCTCTCCTGCACACGTTAGACACCCAGCACGATGTATAGTGCTTTCTCCTTCATGTGCACCTGGGCAGATGGTGCTGTGTTTACCTCACATCAGCAGGGTGCAGGCGCTCATCACCACTTACTGAGCAAGAAACAGCTCGGCCACGTTTCCCAACAACTACTCTTTGGTCTGGGGAGTTCCCAGATATTTCATGCCAGCCATTACATCACAACTAAGAGCTGATGGACAAATTAAAATAGAAATCATGCCAGAAAATGAAAGCAAATGATCGTTTTTGACAAATACACATGAGGTTGTCATAGAAAATCTGGCTTGTATTTCAAAATAATAATTTATCTACCTCAGTAACTACATTTGAATCAAATTAAATTTCTCCACCTCAGCCCTGCCTCATGGGTGTGGTGTCTCCACTGTACCTGAAACTCCCACAGGCCCCAGCTCTGGAGTGCAGGAGCACTTTGGGCAGAAGCATTTCAGTCAAAGATCACAGGGCGACACTTCTTTCTACACAAGGTTTTGTTTGCACCCTCCTTGGCACTGCCTTTGTCCTGTTTATGGGTTGCTTTATGCACCACATCCAAGCCAGGACAGTGCCAAGCATGGACTGCTGAGCAGGCTCTTCAACCTGGCTAGGTCCATCACGTTATTTTGTATCTTTTAACTGCATAAACCCATCCCCCTACCATGCTCCACTCCTCTAACACAGAATAACAGGCCAGCACTTCCCCTGAATATTCCCCAAAATGACAAAGTTCATTTAAGCCCTTATTTCCATCGTTGTTCAGTTCTCCCCCAATGCACCCTTATACAAGTTCCACTCAAATTCCAATTGGTTAAAACAGAAATCCACCTCCCCAGCCACTTCTCAGCATATGGAGCATTCTCAAAAACAATACTTTGTTCCCCAAATTCCGGGGGGAAATAGGGAGATTTCCATTTACATAATAGACTTGAGCACAGAGATATAATCAAACGCTAATCACTTAAACGTTTAATAGTTTGCTTCTTAGGACAGCATTTTATTCTGCACTAGGTTTCTCCACAGCAATGCAGTTCATTAGGAAACTCCAAGCTCCTCATTTCATTTCAACAAGTCAACTGAGAGGCTAGATAAAGAAAATCCAGGAAAATGGAAGAACACACAGGCATACTGTGAGAAAATATCAGGTGAAGTGATATTTAAATCCCAGTGATTTGGGCATCAAGGAAAGAAAAGTTCTCCAGTGTATATAAACAGCCCATTCGCCAAAGACTTCCTCCTTGCCATCTATTCACGCACAGATCCCACCCACAGCAGATGCATGCAGAGGTCCTGAGGTGGACAGTTTCTCCCCCATGGCTGTGAAATCCCCAGGCCCAGTACCTCTGAACTATTTACAGCACTGTGGGAAAAACTCTGTGTTGTGAAATGGAGCAAGTAACCCAAAAATGCACTTGTACCATTCAGGATTTAAGTCAGCTTTGCATAGCCTGAATACTGATTTCTCTATTCCATACCCTCTTTGTCTGGTAAAGGGAAACCCTTAGACAAGTGCACAGGGGCTAGAAGTTCCAGTTTCATGGCTTGCACCTAAGGCAACCTGAAGACAAGAATAACCCTCGAGAGTTTCACAAAATACAATGGGCAATATGCACCTCTGCTCCTAGCAAAAGGAGCACACTGCACTCCACATCCAGAAATGATTTTTGCCTTGCACCCTGAAGCTTTCTATTCCTCTGGCAGGTCAACCACCTGGACTCCTTTGACTCCAATGCCTCAGTTGTGGTCCACCTGAGCCCCATCCTCATCCCACGGCTCATCCTGCCCCCTGCCTCATCCCCAACTTCCCAACCTCCAGATTCCCATCCCATTCCCCCTCCACACACAACACACAGACACAACAGGAGACCACACACACAGACACACAACAATACCAGTTTCTGCACACAGGAATTAAATCAGTCAGCAAAACTTCACTCTTTCAGGGTATTTCACAGAGGGATAAGACAATCTGACACCAGCCCTGCTGCCTCACCCAGCTTTTCCAGCCCTCCTAAACTCTGGCCTGATCAACCTGTTCCCCTCTGCTTGCAAAAACAGGAAAAATGTTTCAGAAATAACAATTGTGCACATGTTTTGCATAACGTTTTAAAAATAAACTCTTAAAATTCTAGCAGAATTTGCGAAACATAGAAAACAAATTAAAAATTTTTAGCCTGGATGAGGCTTGATACCTGGCTGCATTATTTAAGACAGCTTTACAAGAAAAATATGCATGTGACTCTGTATAATCAGACAACCTCAGCTGGGCAAAAACAGGAACATATGACACAACTCAGTAATTCTCTTCTATCATGCCAAGTCTCTACTACTCATAGAGTAGGGAAGTGATTCTCCCTGGTAAAGTCCTTTCTCCATATCTGGGGGAAGCAAAAAACCCAAAGCTTTTTAGCAGCACTTCCAATTTATCCCTCTCCACTAACAGGCAGATCCTCTAAAATCTTTGATCTCTCTCACAATACTAATACACACTAGATCCCATAGTGAATCAGAGATGATTGTGCTTCTGTACTTAGAGCACTGGAAAGAGCTTCACTCAACATTAAGCAGGCATCTTGCTCTAAAACATCTACCTGCTATCCACACCGTAAAAGTGTTTTGGCGGACTGACAACATTACTCTGTGTAGACATTCAGCCCACTGTGTAGGTCATTTATAAGTTTGTTATAGGGTATGTTTATTTATTACTATTAATAAGAATAATATAGTGTAGAATAATATAATGCAATTATAATTACATAATGGTTTGTTTGTCAGAATTAATTTAAACGTTAGCCCAACTACATCTTTAGGTAGATAGAGTTTGGACACTATACCCTCTGGATATCTGCCAAAGTATGCTACAGAATCATGGAGAAGCCTTAGCAGGGAGAGCTCATGTCGAGGTCTGTGTGTATTTTAGATTTCTCGATCTGTCAAAATGAAGAAAGGATTATATACTGGTTCCAATGACCCATTCACTGCGCTGGATGCAAGATTTGGGTGTCAAGAGTGGGCCTGCTCACAGCTCAGTTCCTACACCAGCTGGGTGCAGCATCACCTTCAAACACAACAGGCCTGGTCAGCTGATCATATTTCTCTGATAAATCTTCTTTCCAGTATTTTCTCTGGAGAATAAGAAATCGCAGGGGAGAAAAAGGGAAACAATATTATCACATTTGCTTCCCTGTGCTTCGGCTTTGAGTTGGGGAATGGTATCCAACATTGGTCTTCATTGTTTCAAGTGATTGTTTTGAACTAGTGGACCAATCACCATCACTGTGTTGTACCGAAGTAGTCACAAGTTTCATTAGTATCTTGTTAAATCCTTCTGTCGTATCCTTTTTCTATTCTTTAGGAGATTTAGGATACATTCTTTAACATAATACAGAACATAAAAATAATAAAATGATCCTTCTAAGAACCATTGGGGAGTCAGATTCATCCTTCCTGCCACAGGGACCCATAAATGCCATAGCCTGCTTCCATTTCACAACTCTGCTATTAGCCCTAACTTGAAGCTCTGGGGATGAGATATCCAGCCTGCAAGTCTCCCAACCTTGCCTCACCACTGTGACAAACGCCATCACAACCACCTGAAATTAAAAGGAGTACCACGTGCTCTGCTACCCCTCACACTCTGCTCCAGGTTGCTCCCAGGAGGACAAGGACTTTGATCATGGTCCGGTGACATAAGCTTCATTTGCAAAAGTAATGTGCAATAAGTTGAGGAGCATGATGCTGTCTCAGCAGACTCCACTCTCACTCACGGTCCACAACCTCGACTGAAGGGAAGCTCAACTCCTTCAAACAGCTCTGGAAGCTCTTTAGGGCCAGTGCCAGCCCTGGGCCTGCCCACGCTTGGCACTCGTCCCCAAACCACAGGCACAATTAATAGACCTATTCCATCTCCTGTGTGTCATCAGCAAACTATCCAACAGACTTCAAGCATTCATCATCCACAAGAACCTCATTGTTGACTGAGTCTGGGAAAAAAAGTGAGTCTGAGCCTGTTCCTGGATTCAAGGGGGATAATTCTGGGCTCTCCCAAGGTTCATGACTGATGGACTGGGCCCTGGAAATATCCCAACAGCCCATGCACTTGCAAATCACAGAAGGGAATAGATATCTTTAATGTCCCTCCAGCCCGATCCCTTTCTATACTCTATAAATATCCTTCCTTATATTTTAAAATAGAAAGATACTCCTTTTACACTTCTGTTTTCTGGAGCTTGGATACCCAATCCAGCTTCTCTTACAAGTGAGCCTCCTCTAATCCTTCAGTAATGTACTTCAGACAGAAGTTTCAAGAATAACTCCAAAAGCTCACAAGCTCTCAGAGCTGCCAGCACCAGAAGGATCCCAGGCAGACTCTCACTCACCCAGGACACCCCCTCTCTGGCTGTCAGACCCTTCATTTTTCTTCCATTTCTACTCCACCATCTCTCATCAAAGTACAGGTTGAGACCATGGGATATCAATTAATGGTCTGTTAACTGCTTGGCTTAAATTTGACAAGAATAAAATGCTACTTATTAAAAATGCACGGAAATAACTAAAATAGATAAATCACATGCACAATATGTAATCAATTATATAATATATAGTATAATGTAGTATGTATTGTATGTATGGCATTATGTTTTTTCTCAAGAAGCCAGTGGAAATTAGACTTTTAGTCCCTTCTAATACTTTTCTGATACGACATCCTTGACAAATTCCAATGCTGTTATTATGAAAACAGGGGTGTCTCATATGTAAGTAATACCTTCCAGAAATAATTTCCTTTATCATTAATTTATATATTGTTTTCTTGTTAGGCATCCTTCAATTAATAAATAAGAGCAATGCCTGGAGACAAATTAACATTTCTTGTCAATAAAATATAATCAGCACACTTAATTATAAGAACATTGGCCATTAAATGGCTTGGCTGCCAGTCTGCTCATCCCTGTTGGCAGCACATGCTATGTCGACCCTACAACACACAGCATGATCCATATAGTACAGAAATCATCTAAAGAAGAAACCATTAATAGGCTAAATGTTCTGCACCAAAAAAAGATCCATTTTACGTTAATTTGCTTTATCACTTCTCCAATTCATTTTTCACTCCAGATTCTCTATATTCACTTCTAAAAACCAGTTTGATGGCATTTGAATAAGAACAATGACGCTGGCTCATGCAGCTGTTTGGCACTGGCTTATGAAATGCCATTCGTGGACAGAGATAGCCTCTGACAAGATCAAGTCACAAAATCATTTACAATCATACAATCATAGCGTGGAAAAACCTCTAAGATTTATTAAATCCACATCTAACCAAAATCACACGTGTTAATAACTTAGGGAAGAAATATTTCTGGAAAAGGGTTAAAGAAAATCCAACCCTCCTTCATCATCGTATTTTTTCCTTGTATTATTTCAACTCATCCAAGGTTGTTTTCTCTCTAGACTTTGTTAAAATACTTTGATGCCCCAACTCTACGGATAGTGTTCTCCATGGAACAGAATGTAGACTCATCTGCAACACTAGCCAGACATTCTTTTGGGAAACCTGTTGCTGTCCTATTAAGCTGCACTATGTTATCATGTTGGGTTAACAGCAGAGCAGTGTAGCACCCTCAAATGTTACCATGTACTCTCCTTCTAAAAAACTGGACATTTGGAGGTTTTTCAAAGAAACAACCCACAGTTAACTATAGGCTCCTAATGCAATAATTAAAGAGTCAGTCCCCAAAGAACTTCATCTTTTCGCAGTTCTGTGATCATTACTGAAGACTTCTCAACCATTACAAGGTCAAACAGAAAAGAAAAAACGGCAACATTCATTACTTCTCAGTGCTCTGGTTCTATTTTACTCTCAAAATCTCAGACTTTCAGCAGTCAACTAACATAACATTCCTGAGAGTTTCTCCCAATTCTTTCAATTGCCTATTCACAAAGCCACCGTTAATCAACTATAGTGATAAGTGTGTTGGGAAACCTTCTCTCTCCTCCACCAAAGAGACCTAAATAACCTCTCGGACTTCTTCTTAATATAAAAATTATGGGGGAAGCAGGATCACTATTATTTGTTAGACAAGTGAAGTCCTGAACTGGTAACTTTAATAAACAAAAAATCTTCCCTCCAACCCAAGCTTATGATTTCATGAGGCCCAGCCCATCCCCTTCCCTTTGATTATAGCAAACGGATGCCATTCTGAAACAGACAGATTTTTTGTAACTCCCTCACGAAAAGCTAACACAAACCACCAGCAAAAACAAATCAAAAAATTCCTCTTTTTTAAACAATAGTGACCTTTTCTCAAGAAATATCAATTTGATAAGTTTATGTTTCCCGCCAGACTTCTGGTGACCATGAAGGAAAAGGTCAAGTGCCCACTAGGAGCATTTTCACTGCAGTGTTGAATCAAGACTTCAGGGCATGCTGGGAAGGGTATGAAAGCCCCAAGACCCTTCAGCCTGAGCAGTGCCTCCACCAGTATCCAGCCCCAGCCCCTGGCCCAGTGCCCACACCACCCCTGGCTGCCTCCTCCTGCCCAGCAGAGCAAACCAATCTATATATTACATCTCAACCTATGTCACCCTACGAAAACCTCAGAGACAACAGCTTCACAAACCAACAAACCCTTTTTTTTACCACAAAACAGGGTAAATTCTACTCAGAGCTACTCTCTGTGAGTAAAATGGGATGCTGGGGCAAAAAAAAAAAAAATCTCAAATTCTTTCCAACTATTCTGGATAAGTGACAGCTGTATTAGATGACAACTCTGTAATACACATGTGGGCAAGCACAGCGCGTATCTTTCAGAAACTTGGCTGTTCCAGGGGGACCCCTCGACACTCCAGGGAAGCCCATCCTTCCCAGCTCTGGCCTGTTTTCCCCCTTTACTCCCCCAACAGGAATCCCCCCATCCCTCCCATCTCCATGCAGAGCATATCCTTGTCCTGCAATGAAGCAGAACACAGAGGCTTCACACTCACTTCCCCGCCCTGCACCTGAAACCAGAGGGAAAGCAGACAAGGATGGATGACCTTGGAAGAGCAGGAGACATTGACATTAATTTCCAGCACGTTGGATTAAGCATTAGCCTGTTGGCACAGAAGTCTCCACGCTTGCTGCAGTACTGAATTGCCACCTGCTTGCATCTCTGTGAAGGTTGTATTTACAGCCACCCCTTCCTTTTGTCCCTGCAACAATTAGAGGTGCAGAACTGAAACTGGCAGCAAATGGAATTTGAACAGGAAAAGCCTCCTTTACATCCATGGGGGGGGAAATGAGGTGTCTACTCAGAATCTTCGTTCAACACCTCTGGAATCATGCACGATTTGCAAAAACTATGTGCTTTGCTGACAGGGGAGCCTTTTCTGCTGTTACCTCTGTCTTTTTGGGGGGGTCTCAAAGAGGAAAAGGAGCTTAATTTTTTTTTTTTAAGGTATTTTATGTATGTGGGAATATGTAGAAAGAATAACTTCCAATTATGTTGAATTCCCTCACTAGAGAACCTACTCACACCATTCAAATCTCACTATAAGACTTATTGAACCCAAGCCCTTTGATTTAAACTATTATACAATACAAGGAAAGAAATATCTGTTATTTGCGGCATGTTTTCACAGTGTTCACTCACTTAGCAATTAAATTTCCATTTTGGCAATATACAAGAATTTTAATTCAACAGCATTCCAGGAAAGATTATCTTTATACTTCCATATTTATTCATGTCAAAGTGTAGAAACAAGATAACATGTCACATTCTGACACTAATAAAATGTCATGAAGCCAAATGACACACTTAGGATTACAATTTTATTCCAGGAAAGAGAAACGGTTAAATATATTTAAGGAAAAAAAGTAAAGCATTCAAAACAGTGGAGAGGAGATCTTTCTTCTTTTCTCTAGAATGCCAACTCTTCTTTTAAACAGCCAAGCAGACAAAACCTGTCATCCATATCTCACAAATTACACCCAACTAAATACAAACGAGCACTAAAGTCTTCAGGCATTTCTTATTTCTATTTAATACTGTTTCATGGGATTCATGTAAAGGGGTTAACTAGTATCCTTCAAGAGCCTCTACACTTTAATCTCCGAAGCTATAAAAAGCCAAATAAAAATTGATCTGCATTTATGTGAAAAGAGAAAGACTTGGAGATTGTAATGAAGCTTAGGTATTCTTTTCGGGGTATCCATTTCGCAGCAGTTTTACAACAAAAACATTTAGGGCAGAACTGGTTTTTATGGAGAAATCCTCATTTGTTACTAATCTTCTGCTACATCAGATGATTCCTTGGATCTTCAATTTGGCTTCTGGTATCACCCTGGCTCATAAACAAATTGATTGTCCGCTGTCAGGGGTTGAGTTTAACAATTGACCTGTTGCAATGGTGGGGGGTTGGATACTTGTGTAGTTTGCCCCAGCGCACCCGCCGCTTCCGCCTCCTTGCAAGGTTCGTGACGCCCCGGCTAATGTTATCCACCCCTCGAGGACAAATTCCCCGATGGGCAGCGAATTTCCTTATCTAGAGGAGTAGTTTTTTGCTTTCTTTTTATTTTTTTCTTTTATTTGTTTGGGGTTTTTTTTTTCCCTTTCTCTTTCTTTTTTACATCTTGTCTCCGCTGGAGGAGCCTCCCGTTCCCGACGGGAGGCCTCACCAGGCACGGAGGAGCGGAATTTTAATGACTTTAAATGAATTTATCCGCGGTCCTCAGCGCGCCCTTCCCCGCGTCTTGGGGGAGCCCAAAAAAACCCAGAGGAAGGAAAAAAGAAACGGTGACGGGGCCCGGGGGCGGCAGCGCGGGGTCCCGCACCCGGACGCGACCTTAAGGTGAGCCCGCGTCCGATCTTCCTGCGCTCAGCTCCCCGTGTTAGGCTCGAGGGCTCCGGGGGCCGGGGCGGCTTCAGGGCTTCCACCTGCCGGTCTCCCGGGTCTCACCTGCCCACCCCCGTCCCCTCCAGCCCCTCAGAGTATCCCCAAATCCCCGCCGCTCCCCCCGCGCCGCTCCCGGTCCCGCTGTCCCTCGCGTGCTCCCCTCCCACGTGCCCTCCGTGTCCCTCGCTGTGCAGGCGCACGCAGTGACCCCGAAAGCCCAGCCCCCGAACCCAGCCCCGAAGCCCAGCCCAAAGCCAGCGCGGGGCATCCGCCTCCCGCCGGGCCGGGCCGGGCCGGGCCACCTTAAACCCACATCCGCCGGCCGGTCCGGGCGCGGCCGGCGAAAAAGTTGAGGTGTGCGGACACCGCCCACGACCCCCCCTTGCAACCCGAGGGTCCCCAACTCCGCCTCCCGGCACGCCCCAAACCCGCCGAGCACCCCGAGCTCCCCCGCTTAGGCAGCCTCCAATCCCCTCTCGCCCCTGAGCTCTTTGCCTTGTCCCCCAAAATCCCCCGGCGTTGCGCCCTGAATTCCCGTGCCACCGCCGGAAAAAAACTCTCCTTGATGCCGCAGTCCCTGTCGCATTCTGAGGTCCCTGCTCGCACACCGGTTTGTTCCCCCAGGTCCCGGTTTTGTCCCCCCCAACGTCCCGGTTTGTCGCCCGCCCAGTTCCCGTCTGTCCGCCCCGCATGTCCCTGCTTGTCCCCCTGCTCCAGGGCTCCGTCCCTTGCTTGTTCCCGCCCAGTCCCCACCTGCCACCCAGCCCGAAGCAGCGTATAGGCAAGGTGTGCCCGGGGCAGCAGCACGCCACCCACTCCGTCCTCCTCCTCCTTCCTCCTCCTCCTCCTCTTCTCCTCCTTCCTCCTCCTCTCCTGCCCCGTCCCAGCCCCCGGGTGGGCTTTGGGACCGGGGTGGTGTCAGGTCGGGTAACGGGAGCCAGCCCGCGGGGCGGGGAAGGACGGGAGCTGCCCTCCCTGCCATGGGAGACGCAGGTGAGAGCCCTGAGCCGCCCCCGCTGCCCCCGGAGCCCTGCGGGCACGGGGAGCTGGCGCAGGACAGATCCGGACGCGGCTCCACCTTAAGGTCGCGTCCGGGTGCGGGACCCCGGCTGCCCCCCCCGGGCACCCCCTCCCGTTTCTTTTTCCTTCCTCGGGTTTTTTTTTGGGCCCCCCCAAGAAGCGGGGAAGGGCGGCTGAGGCCGCGGATAAATCATTAAATCATTAAATCATTCCCGCTCCTCCGTGCCCGGTGACGGCTCCGTCCGGGAACGGGGAGGCTCCTCCCAGGCGGAGACAATGATGTTAAAAAAGAAAAGAAAAGGGAAAAAAAACCCCAAACAAATAAAGAAAAAAAAATAAAAAGAAGCCAAAAATACTCCTCTAGATAAGGAAATTCCTGCCCATCGGATTTGTCCTCGAGGGGTGGATAAATAGCCGGGAAGCGGGTGCAGCTGGGGCAGGGAGCGGGTGGGTGGTCGTGGTCATCCACCCGTGCGGAGGCGTTGAGGGCGCAGAAATCAGCGGAGCTTTTTGGGACCCGCTCTGCTCTGTCCCGCCATGGCTGTCGGCCAGCTGGAATTCAAGGAGCTGGGCGAGGAGGAGCCCGGCTGGGAGCAGGAGAACCTGGAGAGCCTGAAGGCGCTGGCGGCCAAGCTGAAGCTGCAGACGCGCCGACCCTCGTACCTGGAGTGGGAGGCGCGGGTGAGGGGGCAGCGCTGGGGCAYCCCCGGGGCAATGCCGAGCCCCCCGCAGCCCCGGCAGCGGCAGCCTGGGGGCGTTGGTGGCTTTGCCASCGTGGAGGCGGCTCTGGAGTGGCTCAGGACGGAGCTGGTGAGTGGCACGGGGACAGGGAGCGGTGGGGACACGGCGGGGTGCGGGCTCTGGGCATCTCTGGGTGTGCAGGGATTTTCCCGAGGTTTGTGTAGCTCTGCGGTGTCACAGCTCTGCCCCTGGCCCCTCATGGCACCGGGGGATGGTGGTGGCCTTGTGGCGGTCARCGCCGTGTCACCCCGTCCTGCCGCTCTGCGGGTGGCACAGAGGGCACGGTCCGAGCCGTGGCTGTGCCCAGCCTGGCACCGCGGGGGSATCGCGGCGTTGGTGGCCTGGCCGGGCCCCATCCCCGCTGCCCGGGCACCGATCCCGCMGCTCCACGGCCGTTCCCTCCTTCCCCCAGCGGGAGATGCAGGCCCTGGACCAGCGGCTGGCGCAGCAGCTGCTGCGGCTGCGGGCGCGGCTGCACCGGCTGAAGGTGGAGCAGGCCTGCCACCGGCACAAGGAGATGCTGGACGACGCCGCCTTCGGCCTCGAGGGCTGCGAGGAAGACTCGGATCTGCTGTGCACCATCCCGCCCAAGGCCGCCTTCCTGCTCTCCACGCCGCTCAAGCACATCGGGGTCACCCGCATGAACATCAACTCGCGCCGCTTCTCGCTGTGCTGAGCCCGCCCCGCCGGCGCTTTGGGGCTCCCGGGACTCGGGGCAGGATGTGCTGTCCCCAGGCTGGTGACACAGCGCGGTGGCACCGGAGTGTCACCTTCCCTGTGGGCGTCACCATCTCCGGGGCTGGGGAATGTCACCATCCCCATGGGACATGGGCACGTCACCATTGCCCCCAAAGCACGGGAATGTCACCATCCCCATGAGCACGGGAGTGTCACCATCCCCATGGGACATGGGAATGTCACCATCCCCCCCCCGGGGCAGGGAAATGTCACCATCCCCATGGGCACGGGAGTGTCACCATTGCCCCCAGGGCACGGGAGTGTCACCATCCCCATAGATGTCACCATCCCCCCATGGGCACAGGAGTGTCACCATCCCCATGGCAATGTCACCATCCCCAGGGCACGGGAATGTCACCATCATCATGGGTGTCACCATTCCCATGGACATGGAAGTGTCACCATTGCCCCCAGGGCGTGGGAATGTCACCATTGCCCCCATGGGCACGGGAATGTCACCATCCCCATGGATGTCACCGTCTCCCCTGGGACACAGCAATGTCACCATCCTCACGGGCACGGGAATGTCACCTTTCGCCCATGGGCACGGGAATGTCACTGTCCCCATGGGTGTCACCATCTCCACGGGCACAGCAATGTCACCATCCCCATGAGCACAGCAGTGTCACCATCCCCGGGGCATGGCAATGTCACCATCCTTGAGTGTCACCATCCTCACGGGCACAGGAGTGTCACCATCCCCATGGCAATGTCACCATCCCCACGGGCACGGGAATGTCACTGTCCCCATGGGTGTCACCATCCCCATAAGCACAGGAGTGTCACCATCCCCGGGGCATGGCAATGTCACCATCCCTGAGTGTCACCATCCCTCCAGGGGCGTTTTGGGGCCCGGCCCTGGGGACGTTGGGGTTCAGCCCGGTGGGAKATGCGGGGTTCAGCCTCTGAGGTGGAATAAAAGGAGCTGAGAGCCGATGGCTTTTCCTTGTCGCTGCCTCCAGATGTGACTCCCGCCCTTTTTCTGGCGGGTGACACCTCCCGGTGCCACCTGGGGATGCGACTTCSGCAGACCCCCGGGTGAGGCAGCGCCAGGGCAGCTTTGGGATCATTTTGGGGGCCGCTCCTCCCTGCCAGGACACGAGCAGAGCCCGAATGTGCCCCCCGAGCTGCCACATCCCCCCGCTCTGTCACCTCCGCGCTTCCTGCCTGTGCCCGCGCTTCCCGCCCCATCAAAGCAGCCAGCACAATGCCGCTGCGGTTCTGTCCCTACAACAGCGCTGCCACCCCCGGGGCCACCGCGGGTCCCCTCCGCTCCTTGTCACCGCGGCTCTCAGGCCGCCCAGGGCGGCGGTGACACGGCGGTGACAGCCCGAGGGGGCTCTGAGCAGGGTCCCGCAGCGCACGGGGGACATCGGGGCACGCGGGGGAGGGTGGCAGTGCCAGGAGGGGACGCTGGGGGGGAACAGGGACAGCCCAGGGTGGCACAGAGGGGACAGCGCAGGGACAGAGGGGACAGCGCGGGGACAGCGCAGGGACAGGGCATGGACAGAGGGGACAGCACAGGCACAGAGGGGACAGAGCAGGGACAGCGCAGGGACAGCGCAGGGACAGAGGGGACAACGCAGGGACAGAGGGGGACAGCACAGGTATAAAGGGGACAGAGGGGACAGCGCAGGGACAGCGCAGGGGCAGAGGGGCGCTGGCAGCAGGTGCCACCCCCGGGCTCTCAGTGCCAGGGCACCGGCGGTGGCAGGAAGCCATCGGGGTTTGTCACTCGCTGCTCTTTGCGGTCGGGGGCGAGCTGGGAACGGCTCCGGGCTCCTCTCGGCTCCGCTCATGAGGCGGAAACCGGGGCGAGGCGGGGACAGCGGCGGCGCAGCCGGGCCGGGGGCTCCGCTCTGCACCCCGAAACAGCCGGGGGGCTCCGCTCCGCACCCCGAAAGGCTCGAGGGACTCCGCTCTGCACCCCGAAACAGCCGGGGGCTCCGCTCTGCACCCCGAAACAGCCGGGGGCTCCGCTCTGCACCCCGAAACAGCCGGGGGGCTCCGCTCCGCACCCCGAAAGGCTCGAGGGACTCCGCTCTGCACCCCACAAGGTTTGAAGGGCTCCTCTCTGCATCCCATCCCGTTTGAAGGATTCTGCTCTGCGCCCCTAAAGGCTCGGGGGGCTCCTCTCCGCACCCCATTGAGCTCGGGGGGCTCATCTCCGCATCCCATAAACCTCGGGGGGCTCCTCTCCGCACCCCAAAACACCGGGGGGGCTCCACTCTTCACCCCGCAAAGCTTGGGGAGCTCCGCTTTGCACCCCACAAGGCTTGGAGGGCTCCTCTCCACACCCCAAAAGGACCGGGGGGATCCTCACTGCATCCCACCCGGCTTGAGGGACTCTGCTCCGCACCCCATAAGGATCAGGGGGCTCCTCTCCGCACCCCAAAAGGATCGGGTGACTCCGCTCTGCACCCCATCCGTCTCGGGGGGCTCCTCTCCGCACCCCAAAAAGCTCGGGGGGCTCCTCTTCACACCCGACCCGGCTCGGGGCGCTCCACTTTGCACCCCACAAGGTTAGAGGGGCTCCTCTCCGCACCCCACAAGGCTCGAGGGACTCTGCTTTGCATCCCACAAGATTAGAGGGACTCCTCTTTGGACCCCACAAGGCTCGGGGAGCTCCGCTTTGCATCCCACAAGGCTTGGAGGGTTCCTCTTTGCACCCCAAAAAGCTCGAGGGACTCTGCTTTGCACCCCACAAGGTTCAGGGGGATCCTCTCCGCACCCCACAAGGCTCGGGGAGCTCCGCTTTGCACCCCACAAGGTTAGAGGTGCTCTGCTTTGCCCCCCAAAAGGCTCCAGAGGCTCCTCTCTGCACCCCACAAGGCTTGGAGGGATTCTCTCCGCACCCCAAAAGGCTCGAGGGACTCTGCTGTGCACCCCTCCCGGCCCGGGGGGCTCCTTTGGGCTGCCGAGGATGAGGAGGATGTGAGGGCCCGGCCATGGCTCAGTGACAGCGGCCGCTCCCGCCCGCCCCGCCGCACCAGGTGAGAGCCGGGGGAGGTTCGGGGGCACCTGGGGGGTGCCAGGGGTGGAAATGGGGGCTCGGGTCCGTCCCGAGCCGGGCTGGGCTCTGCATCCCGCTGCGGCATCCCGGGGGGCGCTGTGCCCGTGTCCCCTGCCCGCCCGGGTCCTGCCAGGGCACCGTGCCCTCCCCA
>NDFG01000680.1:34006-49174 GCA_002167245.1 Sporophila hypoxantha
AGACCTCTCCTCTCACCCGGAAAGAAAAAACAGAAAAAAAACAGAAAAAACCAGAAAAAAAAAACAGAAAAAAAACAGAAAAAGCAGAAAAAAAACCCAGAAAAAAACAGAAAAAAAAACCTCAAGAAAAAACCCAGAAAACACAGAAAAAAAACAGAAAAAATCAGAAAAACAGAAAAAAACAAGAAAAAACAGGAAAAAAACCAAAAAAAAACAGAAAAAAACCAGAAAAACAGTCCTGTGGGTTTGAAAGAGCTCTGGGTGCGCTCCTCCAGGGCCTCAGGGGTGGTTGGGATTCTCAGCTCTCCTTTAGCTCTGGCTTGAGAAATGTGGGCACTTTCTGCCTTCTGGTCCTTAAATCTGAGCTTGAGCTGGTCCTGTCAGAAAGGCCTCAAAATTTTGGTGAATTTTGGAATTTTTAACTTTTCTGGTTACCTGCGGCTGAGATGTGGGCACTTTGCTGCTGTTCTGGTCTTAAAGCTGGCCTGTGCTGGTCCTGCTCAGAAAAGGTCTCAAAATGTTGGTGAATTTTGGATTTTTTGCTCTCCGGCAGAAATGTGGGCACTTTGATGCTGTTCTGGTCCTTAAAATCTGAGTTTGAGCTGGTCCTGCCCGAAAAAGCCTCAAAATGTTGGTGAACTTTGGATTTTTTGCTCTCCTGACTAGAATGTGGGCACTTGATGTTGTTTGGCCCTAAAATCTGAACTTGAGCTGGCCTGCTCAGAAAAGGCCTCAAAATGTGTGGTGAATTTTGAATTTTTAACTTTTCTGGTTAACTGGCTAAGAAATGTGGGCACTTTTGCTGCTGTTCTGACCATAAAAGCTGGGCCTGAGCTGGGGGTCCTGCCCAAAAAAGCTCAAAATGTTGGTGAATTTTGGATTTTTTGCTCTCCTGTGCTGAGATGTGGGCACTTTGATGTATTCTGGTCCTTAAAAGCTGGGCCTGAGCTGGGTCTGCCCGAAAAAGCCTCAAAATGTTGAGATGAATTTTGGATTTTTTTACTCTCCGTTCTGAAATGTGGGCACTTTGATGTTGTTCTGACCCATAAAGCTGAGTTTGAGCTGGGTCTTACCAAAAAGCCTCAAAATGTTTGGTGAATTGGTTATCTTTGCTCTCCTGGCTGAGATGTGGGCACTTTGCTGCTGTCTGTGTCTTAAAAGCTGAACTTGAGATGGGTCCTGCCCAAAAAAGCCTCAAAAATGTCGGTGAATTTGGATCTTTTGCTCTCCTGGCAGAAATGTGGGCACTTTGATGTTTTCTGGTCCTTAAAGCTGGGCCTGAGCTGGGTCCTGCCCCAAAAAGCCCTCAAATGTCGGTGATAATTTTGGATTTTTTGCTCTCCTGGCTACCTGGATGAGAGGTCTTGGTGGTGCTGGGAGTTTAAGGGAAGAGTCAGCAAAAAGGAGAATTATGTGTTTGGAACTGCCACCTTCCTGCAGCGTGGCCAGAGCCCTCCTGGTTGCCAAAACGTGTCCAGATGTGCCAAATGTGCCCGATGTGTCATCAGGATGGCAAATATGGCCCAAATGTGTCCCAAATGGTGCCAAATGTGCCACAATGTGTCCCCAGATGTGTCCCCAGATGTGTCCAGGAGCTGGGAGGCACCAGGGTGGGTTGTGGCCCCAAAGCAGAGTTTTGGGTGTGGGGACCTCCACTCCTGAGTGTCCCCCTGGCCACAGAACCAGCTGTCACCTGCTCCCTGTTGGCACCGTTGGGACAATACCTTGGGTGCTCCTGCACTCTGTGCCCGGCAGGAGGTGGGGTCTGGTCTGGGAAATCAAACGTGGAGGGCAGGATGGGAGTGGGATTGGAAACCGTGGGACCCAAAAACCCTCCTTGGGACACCAAACCCTCCTTGGGGACCCCAAATTCCTCTTAGGGACAACCAAACCCTCCCTGGGGACCCCAAATTCCTCTCAGGGACCCAAACCCTCCTTGGGGACCCCAAATTCCTCTCGGGACCCCCAAAAACCCCTTTCTTGGGGACCCCAAATTCCTCTTAGGAACCCCAAACCCTCCTTGTGGGGACCCCAAATTCCTCTCAGGACCCAAACACCTCCTTGGGGACCCCAAATTCTACTCCTGAGGACCCCAAACCCCCCCCTTAAGGAACCCCAAAACCCTCCTATGGGGATCCCAATTCCTCTTAAGGACCCAAACCCTCCTGGGGACCCAAACCCTCCTTGGGGACCTTAAATTCCTCTTAGGACCCCAAACTCTCCTTGGGGACCCAACCTCTTGGGGACCCCAAACTCTCCTTGGGGACCCCAAATTCCTCCCAGGACCCCAAAAACCTCCCATGGGACCCCCAAAATCTGACTGAACGGGCACCACGTGCCCTGGTGGCAGGTCAGGGGGGCAAGGACACACCTGGGCTGGCTGGCAGTGACGAACCCTGTGGAAGTCACACCTGGGACCAATCCTGGCCCGTGGGCGGGGGGGATTCTGCAGCAGAAGGAACTTTTCCGGGGCCCCACGCGCCGCTGCCGGGCTTTGTGCCACGCTCAGCGTTTTGGGAAAGCCAGAGTGCCCACGGGTGCCACGCTCAGCGTTTTGGGAAAGCCAGAGGTGCCCACGGGTGCCACGCTCAGCACTCTCAGGAAAGCCAAAGTGCCCACGGGTGCCACGCTCAGCGTTTTGGGAATCCCAGAGGTGCCCACGGGTGCCACACTCAGCGTTTTGGGAAAGCCAAAGTGCCCACGGGTGCCACGCTCAGCATTTGGGAAAGCCAAAGTGCCCACGGGTGCCATGCTCAGCGTTTTGGGAAGGCCAGAGGTGGCCACGGGTGCCACACTCAGCACTCAGGAAGGCCAGAGGTGCCTGGGTTTGTGCCACTCTCAGTGTTTTTGGGAATCCCAAAGGTGCCCACGGGGTTTGTGCCACGCTCAGCGTTTTGGGAAGGCCAGATGTGCCCACGGGGTTTGTGCCACCCTCAGCATTTTTGGGAAAGCCAAAGTGCCCACGGGTGACATGCTCAGCACTCTCAGGAAGGCCAGAGGTGCCCACGGGTGCCACGCTCAGCGTTTTGGGAAAGCCAAAGTGCCCACGGGTGCCACGCTCAGCACTCTCAGGAAGGCCAGAGGTGCCCGGGTTTGTGCCACTCAGTGTTTTTGGGAATCCCAGAGGTGCCCACGGGGTTTGTGCCACACTCAGCGTTCTCACCCAGAGGTGCCCATGGGGTTTGTGCCATGCTCAGTGTTTTTAGGAATGCCAAAGGTGCCCAGATTTGTGCATGCTCAGCACTCTCAGCAAGGCCAGAGGTGCCCGGGTTTGTGCCATGCTGAGTGTTTTTGGGAAAGCTAGAGGTGCCCACGGGGTTTGTGCCATGCTCAGCGCTCTCAGGAATGCCAGAGGTGCCCATGGGGTTTGTGCCACTCTCAGTGTTCTCAGCAATGCCACAGGTAACCGTGTTTGTGCCATGCTCAGCACTTTCAGGAAGGCCAGAGGTGCCCACAAGGGTTTGTGCCACTCTCAGTGTTTTTGGGAAGGCCAGAGGTGCCCATGGGGTTTGTGCCACACTCAGCGTTCTCAGCAAGGCCAGAGGTGCCTGGCTTTGTGCCATGCTCAACATTTTTGGGAAAGCCAGAGATGCCCACGGGGTTTGTGCCACACTCAGCACTCTCAGGAAGGCCAGAGGTGCCCACAAGGCTTTGTGCCACGCTCAGTGGTTTTGGGAAGGCCAGAGGTGCCCGTGGGGTTTGTGCCATGCTGAGTGTTTTTGGGAAAGCCAGAGGTGCCCATGGGGTTTGCAGAGCTCCTGACAAAGGTGCCCACGCCCTGGTGGCACTGCAGTGACACCGGTGTCACCGTGGCTGAGCCTCGGGGGCATTTCAGGATTGGGGGTTTAGGAACGGGGGCTGGGTGTGCAGAGAGGATGGGAATTTGTAGGAAAGGAGTTTGGAAGTGCCCACATCCAGCTGTGAGATGGGTTTAGGGTCAGTGCCCACATCCAGCTGTGAGATGGGTTCAGGGTCGGGAGGTGCTTGCCCAGCCAGAGCTCGTTAAAGGCGAGCTGCAGGAGTGTGTTAATTAATTGCTAATGGGATGTTAATGAGGAGGCTGTTATGTGCAGGGAGAGCAGAGGGATCAGCACAGCAGGGAGGAGCTGGCACAGAGGAGCCTCAGGCTGGGCACTAATTGCCTTCAGTGGCTTTAATTAAGGAAGGCAGGATAAATGAGGAGGAAATAAGGGCTGGTGAGGGAGTCAGGGAATGTCCCCAGTTCTGCTGGGATGGATGGATGGATGGATGGATGGATGGATGGATGGATGGATGGATGGATGGATGGATGGATGGATGATGGATGGGGGGATAGGGGAAAAAAAGAAAAAAATGGAAAAAAATTTATTTTTATTGGGGGGGAATGGGGGGAAAATAAAAAATGGAGATGATGGATGGATGGATGGATGGATGGATGGATGATGGATGGATGAGGGATGGATGGATCCATGAATGGATGCAGGAATGGGGATGCACTGGAGCATGATGAGAGCCAGCGATGGGTTGCCCTGTGTCACCTGTGTCCCCCACAGCCACCATGGGCTGCTGCTGCAGCTCGGACTACGACGAGGACTGGATTGAGAACATTGACATCTGTGAGCACTGCAACTACCCCATCGAGCCCGACAGCAAGCGCCAGGTGAGCAGGGGTGACAGACCCCTGACCCGTGCCCAAACACCCCAGAGGTGCCCAAACACCCCAGAGGTGCCCAAACACCCCAGAAGTGCCCAAACACCCCAGAGGTGCCCAAACACCCCCAGAGGTGCCCAAACACCCCAGAGGTGCCCAAACCCCGCGAGCTGGGGGCTCACAGAGCTCCTGTCCCCTGGCAGAGGCCGATCCGCAACGGCTCCGATGTCCAAGACCCCCTGGTGTCCTACGAGTCCTCGTCACCTCCGTGCTCCCCCATGCAAGGTGAGGCATGGCTGTGGCCTGGGGGGGACTGTGCCACCCCCAGACCGGTCACTGCCACCCTGTCCCTGCTCTTGTCCCCACAGACAAGCTGGTGGTGGCCCTGTACAACTACGAGCCCAAGCACGATGGGGACCTGGGGCTGCGCAAGGGGGAGAAGCTGCGAGTGCTGGAAGAGTGAGGAGCCCCAGAGGGGCTGGGGGTCTCACTGGGGGTCTGGGGGGTCTCACTGAGGGTCTGGGGGGCTCATTGAGGGCCTGGGGGTCTCACTGGGGGCTTGGGGGTCTCACTGAGGGCCTGGGGGCTCACTGGGGGCTTGGGGGTCTCACTGAGCTCTGTCCCTGCAGGAACGGGGAGTGGTGGAAGGCGCAGTCGCTCACCACAGGCCAGGAGGGGCTGATCCCACACAACTTCGTGGCCTTGGTGAACAGCCTGGAGCCCGAGCCGTGAGTGGGGAGGGAGAGGGTGGTGAGGGAGGGAGGGAGAGAGGGATGGATGGATGGATGGATGGGTGGATGGATGATGGATGGATGGAGAGTTGGATGATGGATGGATGGATGGATGATGGATGGATGAATCCTTGGATGGATGGATCCATGATGGATGGATGATGGATGGATGGATGGATGGATGAATTGATGGATGGATGGATGGATGGATGGATGGAGAGTTGGATGATGGATGGATGGATGGATCCATGATAGATGGATAGATGGATGCTGGATGGATGAATCGATGGATGGATGGATGGATGGATGGATGGATGGATGGATGAATTGATGGATGGATGGATGGATGATGGATGGATGAATCCTTGGATGGATGGATCCATGGAGAGTTGGATGATGGATGGATGGATAGATCCATGGACGTGTCCCGGTGGGATCTGATCTCTGGGAAGGAGCCTGCAGCACCCCACAAATCCCCAGTGGCCGGGTCCCCTGTGCCCTGASCCTGCCCTGTGTCCCCAGGTGGTTCTTCAAGAACATCAGCCGCAAGGACGCCGAGCGGCAGCTCCTGGCCTCGGGCAACACCCATGGCTCCTTCCTCATCCGCGAGAGCGAGACCTCCAAAGGTGCTGGGGCTCGGGGAGCTTGGGGGGCTCGGGGGTCCCCAGGAGGGCTCGGGGGTCCCCGGGAGGGCTCGGGGGTCCCCGGGAGGGCTCGGGGGTCCCACGCGTGTCCCTGTCCCCAGGCTCGTACTCGCTGTCCGTGCGGGACCTGGACGAGAGCCAGGGAGAGACGGTGAAGCACTACAAGATCCGGAACCTGGACAATGGCGGCTTCTACATCTCCCCCCGCGCCCCCTTCAGCAGCCTCAGGGAGCTGGTGCAGCACTACACACGTGGGAACGGGAACGGGAACGGGGCGGGAACGGGCGGGAATGGGGCGGGAACGGGAGGCGAGGGAATGGGGCGGAGAGGAGGGATGGTGAGGGATGGGATGGGGCAGGATATATGGAGAAGAATGAAATGGGAATGGAAAGAATTGGATGGGGTGGAACATGATGGGATGGGATGGGAATGGGAATAGGAGAGCAATAAGAGGGGATGGATGGGATGGATGGGACAAGAGGGGATGGCACAAACGGGATGGGATGGGATGGGATGCGAATGGGATGGGATGGGATGGGAAAGGAGTGGGATGGGACAGGACAGGAAGGAATGGGGCAGGGTGTTGTATGCGGACAAGATGAAATGGGCATGGAATGGAATGGGATGGGATGGGACAGGATGGATGGGCAGAATGCACTATGGGACAAGATAGAGATGGGAATGGAAGAGAAGAAAAATTGATGGGTGATAACAGGAAGGAATGGGAATGGGATGGGGTGGGACGGGACGGGACGGGATTGGGGATGGGATGGGATGGGGATGGGGCAGGTGTGTTATGGGACAAAGATGAAATGGGGATGGAATGGAATGGATGGGAATTGGACAGGATGGGATTGGGACGTGATGGTATGGATGGACGGGAGGGATTGGGATGGGATGGATGGAGGGAAGGGATGGGATGGGAATGGAGGGATGGGATGGGAATGGTGATGGGATGGATGGGAATGGATGGGATGGGACGAACGGATGGATGGATCGGACGATGGGATGCATGGCAAGGTGCTGGATGGGATGCTGGATGGATGTAGCAGGACCCCTGCTCGCAGTGCCCACAGCAGCCCTGGCTCGTGCCGCGGTGCCGGCGCTGGCGCGCAAGCTCTGCCTCCGCGCGCCCAGGCCACCTCTACGGGCTCTGCTCGCCGCTGGGCAAGCCCTCCGGAGCGCAGAAGCCGCAGAAGCCGTGGTGGCAGGACGAGTGGGAGGTGCCGCGGGAGTCGCCTGAAGCTGGTGGAGAAGCTGGAGCGGGGCAGTTTCGGAGAGGTCTGGTATGGTGAGTGCGGGTGAGAGTCGGGCGCAGAGAGAGCAGCGGGATCCTCAGCAGAGGATCTCCGCTCCGACAATTCAATAGATGTACATTTCACTTGAAATGGAGGTTCTACTCTAGAAAATTTCATTCTGTAGTTTTCAAACTACAGACTTAAAGATGTACATTTCACCTAAATCCACAAAATGGATCGTCTACTGTAAGAAAATTTCATCTGTAGTTTTCAAACTACAGACTGACTCAAGATGTACATTTCATTTAAATCAAAATGGATTTCTTATTCTAGAAAATTTCTTCTCTGTAGTTTCAAACTGCAGACTTCAAGATGTACATTTCACCTAAATCAAAAATGGATCTCTACTCTGTAGTTTCAAACTACAGACTGAACTCAAAGAGGTACATTTTTGTTAAATCACTAGAATGGATTTTATTACTTCCAAAATTTCTACTCTCAGTTTTCAAACTACAGACTAAAAGGTTGTTTAAACAATTTCACCTCAGATCAAATGGATCTACTATTTAAGAAAATTTCTACTCTGTAGTTTTCAAACTACAGACTGAACTCAAAGATGTACTTTCACCTAAACCAAATGGATCTCTACTCTAGAAAATTTCTATTCTGTAGTTTTCCAAACTACAGACTAAAAGATGTACACATTTCACCTAAATCAAAAATGGATTTCTACTGTAGAAAATTTCTACTCTAGTAGCTTTCAAACTGCAGACTTAAAGATGTACATTTCACCTAAATCAAAATGGATTTCTACTCTCAAAAATTTCTACTCTCAAAATTTCTACTCTGTAGTTTTACAAACTACAGACTAAAAGATGCAATACCTTTCACCTAAATCAAAATGGATTTCTACTCTAGAAAATTTCTACTCTCAGTTTTCAAACTACAGACTTAAAAGATGCACATTTCACCTAAATTCAAATGGATTTCTACTCTCGAAAAATTCTTACTCTGTAGTTTCACACTACAGATCCTCACTAAAATATGCACATTTCACCTAAATCAAAATGGTTTCTACTCTAGAAAATTTCTAACTCTGTAGCTTTCAAACTGCAGACTTAAGATGTACATTTCACCCTAAATCAAAATGGATTTCATACTCTAGAAAATTTCTACTCTGTAGCTTTCAAACTACAGACTAAAAGGTGCTACATTTCACCTAAATCAAATGGATTCTATTTAGAAAATTTTCTACTCTGTAGTTTTCAAACTACAGACTGAACTCAAAGATGTTACATTTCACTTAAATCAAAATGGATTTCTACTCTAGAAAATTTCTTACTCTCAGTTTTCAAACTACAGACTTAAAGATGTAGACATTCCACCTAAATCAAAACGGATTTCTACTCTAGAAAATTTCTACTCTGTCTCACCCCAAGGTTTCTACAACGGGGCACACGAAGGTGGCAGTGAAGAACCTCAAGGCTGGCAGCATGTCCCCCAGCGCCTTCCTGGCCGAGGCCAACCTGATGAAGAAGCTTGCAGCACCCGCGGCTGGTGCGGCTCTACGCCGTGGTCACCAAGGAGCCCATCTACATCATCACCGAGTTCATGGAGAAAGGTGAGGCCACCCGGGGGGCTCCAGGTGCTGCCCCGTTCCTCGGGGATGTGGCCACGGAGGTCTGGGGTTTCAGGTTGGGAAAGTCTTTGGGATAAAGTTCAAGCTGGGAAAAATTCCCATCGAAACTGGCAGAGTGATGTGTGCGGGCATGTCCTGGCAGGGGTGGCTGTGCCTGGGGGGTCCTTGGTGGCCCAAAATGGGTCCTGGGCATGGTCCTGGTAGAGGTGAACCAATCTGGGGGGTCCTTGGGCCCCAAATTGCGGTCTGGGCATTGTTCGTTTTGGCAGGAGAGGTGGATCAATCTTAGGGGGGTCCTGTGGCCCAAATTGAGGCTCTGGGCATTGTCCTGCAGGGATGGCCGAGCTGGGGTGGTCCCTGCCAACTAAAAATGGGTCCTGGGCATTGTTCTGGCAAGGGTGACCAATCTTGGGGGGTCCTTGTGGCCCAAATTGAGCTCTGGGCATATGTTCCTGGCAAGGGTGGCCAAGCCTAGGCTGGTCCCTAAAACCTGGGGGTGACCCAGCTTGAGTCCTGGGCATTGTTCCTGGCAGGGATGGCCGAGCTGGGGTGGTCCCTGCCACCAAAAAGGGTCATGGGCATTTGTCCTGGCAAGGTGTGACCAGCCCAGGGTGGTCCTGCGAAACATGTGGGTGACACAAACTGGGTCATGGGCATTGTCCTGGCAGGGGTGACCAAGCCTGGGGTTGTCCCTGCCACCCAAAGTGGGTCCTGGGCACTGTCCTGGCAGGACACAACAGCGCTGGGGCTGCTCATTCCTTAAACTCCTCCAGGGATGTTTGACTGCAGCACCTCCCAGTGCAGGCTCCAAAACCAGTGAAATGAAACAACTGGCAATGTGGAAATTTGTTAATTTTTAGAGATTGTTTTGCCTCCAGCCCCGGGGAAGCTTTGCTTTGTTCCCTCCCAACCTTCAGCTTGGGCAAAATGCCCTTTCTGTTTGTTCTCCTGGCCACATTCCCAGAGCTTTATTTGGGGGGTGAACAGTGTCCTTGTGCCCCCAGGAGCTGAGAACTGCTGCTTTCATCTCAGGCAGCCTCGTGGATTTCCTCAAGACCTCAGAAGGAGTCAAGCTCAGCATCAACAAACTCCTGACATGGCAGCTCAGGTGAGGGGGGAGCAGAGAGATGGGGATGGAGCTGGGAGAGCTCTGCGGGGCTGGAGCCGTTAATTAACCACTGCAATTCATTAATAATCACAAACGCCAGATTGCTGAAGGCATGGCTTTCATCGAGGCCAAGAATTACATCCACAGGGAACCTGAGGGCCGCCAACATTCCTGGTGTCGGACACTCTGTGCTGCCAAAATCGCCGATTTCGGGCTGGCCCGGCTCATCGAGGACAACGAGTACACGGCTCGCGGAGGTGTGGAGCCCCGCCCAGCCCGGCGGTCACAGCGGCTTGGGGGACATGGGACAGGGACCCTGGATCTCCGCGAGGTTGCCACAGGGCTTGGGGACATCGGGACAGGGACCCTGGGTGTCCGGGGAGGTGTCACAGGGCTTGGGGACATTCAGACAGGGACCCTGGGTGTCCGCGGGAGGTGCCACAGGGCTTGGGGACCTTGAACAGGGACCCTGGATGTCTTGGGAGCTGTCACACGGCTTGGGGACATCAAACAGGGACCCTGGATCTCCGCAGGGAGCTGTCACAGGGCTTGGGGACATCGGACAGGGACTCTGGATGTCCGGGGAGCTGTCACAGGGCTTGGGGACATCGGACAGGGACTCTGGATGTCTGGGGAGCTGTCACAGGGCTTGGGGACATCGGACAGGGACTCTGGATGTCCGGGGAGGTGTCACAGGGCTTGGGGAACATCGGACAGGGACTCTGGATGTCCGGGGATGCTGTCACAGGGCTTTGGACATCGGACAGGGACTCTGGATGTCCGGGGAGGTGTCACAGGGCTTGGGGACATGCGGACAGGACTCTGGATGTCCGGGGAGCTGTCACAGGGCTTGGGGACATCGGACAGGGACCCTGGTCTCCGGGGAGGTTGCCACAGGGCTTGGGAGACATCGGACAGGGACCCTGGATGTCCGGGGAGGTGCCACAGGGCTTGGGGGACATCAAACAGGGACCCTGGGTGTCCGGGGAGCTGTTCACAAGGGCTTGGGGACAGCGGGACAGGGACCCTGGATCTCCGGGGAGAGTTTCAAGGATGTTTTTCCTTTTCCATCTCGCTGGAGCGGGGCTCCTGGCTCTGTCGCGGCTGCCACCAAAGCCAGCCTGTTCCCCAGGCAGCGACAAGAGAGCCCGGCTGGCGGACTGTCCCCCGGAATTAACCGCCCGCGATTCCAGCTCAGCCAGGGCGCTTCATCCCCTCCCTTCCCTTTTCTCCGCTTCGCAGGAGCCAAATTCCCGCGATTAAGTGGACGGCGCCGCAGGCGCATCAACTACGGCACGTCTTCACCATCAAGTCGGACGTGTGTCCTTCGGCATCCTCTGCTCACCGAGATCGTCACCTACGGCCCAATCCCGTACCCAGGTCGGCATTCTGGGGCAGCTGCGGGCTGGCACGCCCTCGCGTGTGTGCGTGTGTCGTGGTGTGTCTGTGCTGTTCTGTTCTGCGTGTCTGTGGGCGTGTGGTGTGTCTGGCTGTGCATGCAGCGCTGCACGCACCGCCGCCGCTGCCAGCCTGGCTTCCCTGCCCCAGCGGGGCTGCGCCCGCGGCACCGGAAGCCACTGGGGAGGGTTATCCGGGGGTGGGAAGTGCCCCCCCATGCGGGGTTTGGGAGGGTTGAGGGGGTCCCTCGTCGACCCTAAGTGGGTCCTGGCTTGGTCCCCTGGCAGGAATACCATCCTGGAGGGTCCCTGCGACCCAAAATGGGTTCCTGGATGCTGTCCTGGCAAGAGGTGACCAACCCCCAGGGTGGTCCTGCCACCTAAACTGGTCCTGGGCATTTCCTGGCCAGGGTGAGCAATCCTGGGGTGCCTTCCTTGTGACCCCAGAACTGAGTCCTGGCAGGGTGGACGAGCAACCCCAGGGTGGTCTCACTGTGACATTTGGGGTGCACCCAAATTGGGTCCTGGCGGGGTGACCAACCCCAGCATGGTCTCTGTGACATTGGGATGACCCAAACCGAGTCTGGGCATTGTCCTGCAGTGAATGACCAAACCCTGGGGTCTTCTGTGATCCCAGACTGCGGTCCTGGCAGGGGTGCAGCCAAACCCCACTGTGGTCCTCTTGACACTTGGGGTGTACCCCCAAACTGGGCCCTGGGCATGTTCTCTGCAGTGAGGTGCGCCAATCTTTAGGGGGGTCCCCTGTGCGCCCTTAAAATGGGTCCCTGGGACACTTGTCTCCTGGCAAGGGTGAACAACCCCAGGTGGTCCCTCGATACCCTAAACTGGGTCCTGCGGGCATTTTCCTGGCAGGAAATGACCAATGCCTTGGAGTGGTTCCCTGCCACCCAAATGGGTCCTGGATGCTGTCCTGGAAAGGGTGGCCGCAGCCTGGGGTGCCTCCCTAAAACCTGGGTGACCAAAATTGAGTCCTGGGCACTGTCCCTGGCAAGTGGATGACTCAAGCCTTAGTGTGCGTCCCTACAACCGTGGGTGACCACAAAAATGAAGTCCTGCGGGCATTGTACCTGGCAAGCGGTGACTGACCCCAAGGGTGCAATCCTCTGCCACCAAAATGCGGTTTTTTGGGCATTGTCCTGGCAGGGGTGACTGAGCCTTAGGGAGGTCCCTGTGGCCCCAAAGTGGGTCCTGGCTTTTTGTTCCTAGCAGGAATGAACCATACCCCAGGGTGGCATCCACCGACTCTTGGGGGGTGACCCAAATTGCGGTCCTGGCATGAGTGACCCACCCCAGGGCTGCGCACTGAGGTGACCCAAACCGAGTCCTGGCATTTGTCCTGGCAGGAGTGAACCAACCCTGGCGGTGCTTCCTGTGACCCAAACTGAGTCGCTGGCAGGTGGTGACCAACCCCAGTGGTCGGCCAACCCACACCATGGGGGTGACCAAACTGAGTCCTGGGCTTGTCCTGGAAGGGGTGAGAGGCACACCCAAAAAATGGGTGTTTATACTGGCCACACAAAAAACAAGCGCGTCAGGTGATCCGTGAACAATTGGCCGGAACAGCTGAGTACGCAGAAATAAACCCTGGGTATTTGGTTCCTGTGCCCAAACTAGTCCTGGCAGGGATGACCTAACTCCAGGGTGCTCTCCTGTGGACATTGGGTCGCAAAAACAACCAAACTGGTCACTAGCGGCATGTCCTGGACAAGGAGTGACCAATTCAGGGTGGCAACTAAGTGAACCCAAACGGAGTCCTGGGCAATTGATCCTGGCAGGGAATTACCAAATCCCCAGGGTGCTTACTGTGCACCCAACACTGGTTCCTATCATGAGATGAACCAACCCCCCAGGGTTGTCACCCTGATCCCCACTCATCATTCCCTCCCTCCAGGCATGAACGAACCCGAGCGTTGCATCAGACTGAGAGAGCGGGAGGTTACCGCATGCCGCAGCCCGAGCACGTGCCCGGCCGAGGAGCTTGTACGAGCTGATGATGTGCAGTGCTGGAAGGAGAACCACAGAGGAGACGCCCCCACCTATCGACTTTCCTACAACGACTTCCTCAGGAGCGTCCTCGAGGACTTCTTCACCGCCACCGAGGGCCAGTACCAGCAGCAGCCCTGAGCCTTCGGGGTCCCCACAGACCCCACGGACGCCGCCCCAGCCTGGGGGTGAACTCTGTGAATGTTTGCAGCACTCCAGAGCTTGGGAGCAGCAGATTTGACTCCTCCAGGAGGGGATGAGCCGATCCCCAAGCGCTGGGGGATGGCAGAGGGTGCCCACCCTGCCCTTCCTAGGGGAACATCCCAGCCCCAGCCCCTCAGGGCTCCCCTCAGCCCGCTCTGAGGTGCCCCCTTCACCCCCTGGGAATGGCCAGAGCAGATCCCCCAAATGCTAAGGGATGGCACAGGGTGCCCACCCTGCTGTCCCTGCCCTTCCCAGGGGCACATCCAGGCCCAGCCCCTCAGGGCTCCCACCCAGGCCCCAGCCCCTCAGGGCTCCCCTCACCCTGCTCTGTGCCCCCTTCACTCCCTGGGAATGGCCAGAGCAGACCCCCAAGCACTGGGGGATTGCAGAGGTGCCCAGAGTGTGCCCACCCTGGTGTCCGGTGCCCACCCTGCTGTCCATGCCCTTCCCTGGGGCACATCCAGGCCCCAGCCCCTCAGGGCTCCCCTCACCCTGCTCTGTGCCCCCTTCACCCCCTGGGAATGGCCAGAGCAGACCACCCAAATGCTAAGGGATGGCACAGGGTGCCCAGAGTGTGCCCACCCTGCTGTCCAGTGCCTACCCTGCTGTCCCTGCCCTTCCCTGGGGCACATCCAGGCCCCAGCCCCTCAGGGCTCCCACCCGGGCCCCAGCCCCTCAGGGCTCCCCTCAGCCCATTCTGTGCCCCCTTCACTCCCTGGGCATGGCCAGAGCAGACCCCCCAAATGCTAAGGGATGGCACAGGGTGCCCACCCTGCTGTCCACGCCCTTCCTGGGGCACATCCAGGCCCCAGCCCCTCAGGGCTCCCCTCAGCCCGTTCTGTGCCCGCCTCATCCCCCGGACATGGCCAGAGCAGACCCCCAAGCACTGGGGGATGGCAGAGGTGCCCAGAGGGTGCCCACCCTGCTGTCCCTGCCCTTCCCTGGGGCACATCCAGGCTCCGGCCCCTCAGGGCTCCCCTCAGCCCGCTCTGTGCCCCCTTCACTCCCTGGGAATGGCCAGACCAGACCCCCAAATGCTAAGGGATGGCACAGGGTGCCTACCCTGCTGTCCCTGCCCTTCCCAGGGGCACTTCCAGGCCCCAGCCCCTCAGGGCTCCCCTCAGCCCACTCTGTGCCCCCTTCACTCCCTGGGCATGGCCAGAGCAGACCCCCAAGCACTGGGGGATTGGAGAGGTGCCCAGAGTGTGCCCACCCTGCTGTCCGGTGCCCACCCTGCTGTCCCTGCCCTTCCCAGGGGCACATCCAGGCCCCAGCCCCTCAGGGCTCCCCTCAGCCCGCTCTGAGGCGCCCCCTTCACCCCTCAGTGATGGCAGGAGCCCCCCCAGCAGCGCTGCTCACTGCACCCCCTCGGCTGTGGGACGCTCCCTCTCCCCCCAGGGTGGTGTTTGCAGACCTCTCCACAATAATTTTGGGAAATAAAGGCTTTTCAGCGGCGGGGCTCGCAGGCCGGGCTGCCATGCGGATGGGGAGGAATTCCGCACTGTTAGCCCCTATACTGATGATAGCATGCTCGCGAGCAGACCTCGTGTCGGTTGCTGAATCTCTCTCTTTT
>NDFG01000682.1:0-10890 GCA_002167245.1 Sporophila hypoxantha
ACTGCACCCGCCCCTCCCCCACTCCCCAATTCCGCTTTTTTCGCCCGATTTATTTTAAAAACCCGAAAAAATTCCAAACGGCAAAACCGAGCGGGAGGGGGGGGGGAGGGGCTCCAGGGGAAGTGGGCGTGGCCTTCGAGTTGGGCGTGGCCTCAGGGTCCCTCGCCTGAACGGCGTTCACTCCCCCGGGGCGGGGCCGGGCGGGAGCCTGGGGGGGACAATGGACGTCACCGAGGGGCGTCACCCAGGGCGTCACCGGGTGTCCCCCAGGCCTTGGGGGACACAATGATGTCACCGAGGGTCACCCAGGGGTCACCGGGAGTGTCCCTCTGCCCCTCCCCGTGTCCCCCCCAGGTCACCCCCGCCCACCCGTGCCCACTGTCACACCTTGCAGCCCCGTTCCCCCGTGGGCCCCCCCCCCCCTCCGATGTCCCTGCTGTTCCCCAATGTCCCCTCGCTCCTGATGTCCCCCATGTCGCCCAATGGTCCCCTCACCCCTGGGTGCCCCCTGGGGTGTCCTGTCCCCACTCCCTGTGTTCCCCATGGGTGTCCCTCCGGTTCCTCTGCCCATTGATGTTTCCTGCTGTCCTCTGTCCCCTCACTGTCCCCCCTGTCCCCAGGCGATGGTCCCCTTCTGCTGTTCCCCTTGTCCCTCCTGTCACCCCTGTCCTCTGGTTCCCTCCATCCCCTTCCCTGCTGTCCCCAGGTTCCCCGTTGTCACCTCAGCTCTTCCTTCCGGCCAGCGCGCTGCCCTCCTTCCAGCCCATGGCCTTGCAGCATGCGGCACCCAGGGGCGGGCCCTCGGTGTCCCTGTGTCACCAGAGGGTCCACACGATGTCACACAATTGCATACAGTGTCACACAATTGGTCAGCACACGGTCACACAGGCTCACAGTGTCACCCAATGGGTGTCACACCCAGCCCATGGCCTGCAGCATGCGGCACCCAGGGCGGCCCCTCCGGGTCCCTGTGTCACCCAGAGGGTCCACACAATGTACACGGTGCCACACAGTGTCACCCACGGCGTGTCACACAGGCTCACAGTGTCACCCATGGGTGTCAACACCCAGCCCATGGCCTGCATGCATGGCAGCACCCCAGGGGCGGGCCCCTCCGTGTCCCTGTGTCACCAAGAGGGTCACACAATGTCACACCAAGTGCCACACAGTGTCACCACGGGTGTCACACAGGCGCTCACAGTGTCACCCCAGTGTCACACAATGTCACCAGGTTCACCCATGGCGTGTCCACCACAGGCTCACAGTGGCACCAGTGTCACACAATGTCACCCAGTGTCACCCATGGGTGTCACCCACTGGGGGTCACTGTCACCCATGGTGTCACCCCAGCCCCAAAAAGACGCCAACTCCAAACGGGTCCCCACCCCCGTCTTGGGGGTCCCCCCATATTTCACCCCCAGTTTTGAGGGTCCCCAACCCCTTTGGGGTCTCCAATTCCCGTTTTTGCGGGTCACCCATGCCATTTTGCCCTTCCCCATGTTTTTGGGGTGCCCATCCCCTTCACCATAAACTTTGAGGGTCCCCACCACCCTTTTTTGGGGTCCCCACCCCATTTTGGGGTCTCATCCCATTTCTGAGGGTGCCCCACCCCATTTTGGGGCCTCCACGCCCAATTTTTGGGCGTCCTCCCATATCTCCTCCCCCCCATTTTTGGGGTCTCCATTTCCCATTTTGCGTCCCATCCCCATTTTTGGTGTCTGCCCTCCCCCCTGTTTTTTGGCGGTGCTCACCCGGGGGGGGCGCGAGGGGTCCCCCCGAATTTTCTTCCGTTTGGGCTCGGGCTGGGGTCGGGCCCCGCCCCCCCTGCTTCTCCGGCGCTCGGCGGCCGCGGTCGCGGTACTTCATCTGGGGGGGGGGGGCAGGGGTCACCCCCGAAAACCGGGACACCCCCCGGGGACCCCTCCCCCATCGCAGGGGACCCCCCGGGACCCCACCCAACACAGGCGAACCCCCCCCCCAAAACACAGAGCCCCCCAACACTCAGGATCTCCCCCAGAGGACCCCCACCCACTCAGGGTGCCCCTAGGGACCCCCTTAAACCACCTGCAGGGACCCCATCCAAACCCCAGACCCCCCCACCCCCCAACCCCTGGGACCCCACCCACCCAGGGGACCCCCCCCAGGGGATTCCCTGCCCACCCAGAGCCCCCCAACACTAAGGGATGCCCCCTGAGACCCCCCACCCAACCCAGGACCCCCCCAGGGAACCCCCAACCCCAGGACCCCCCACTTACTTACAGGGACCCCCCCCTCCCCCCACCCTCAGGGAACCCCCCAACTCCAGGGGGTGCCCCCCCCAGCCCCCCCCAGCCCATAAATGTCCCCACCAATGCCCCCCACGCCTTGAATGTCACCCCAATGTCCCCTGGGTGTTCCCCCAGTGTCCCCAGTGTCCCCCAGATGTCCCCAGGTCCCCCCAGGTAGTTCTTCCAGTGTCCCCTCACCTCGCTTTCCCCTCCCCCCCTCACCCCTGGGTGTCCCCAATTGTCCCCAATGTCCCCCAGGTTCCCCAGTGTTTCCCCCCACCTTCGTGTCCCCTCACCCCTGGGTGTGCCCCAGTGTCCCCCAGGGGTGTCCCCCCAGGTGTCCCCAGGTGTCCCTCACCTCGCTGTCCTTCGCTCGGCTCCCTCAGGGCGCCAGGTGGCTCCCGCTGGCAAGCTCAGGTTTTGCTCCGGGGACTTAGGGGACATCATTGGGGACATTGGGGGACATTCATTGGGGACATCATTGGACATTGGGGACATCATGGGGACATTGGGAATCATCCAGGGACATCATTGGGGACATCATTTGGGACATTGGGGGCCTTTGGGACATCACTGGGGGACACTGGGGATTATTGCAGGACATTGGGGACAATGAGGGGCTTTGGGACATTGGGGACATCATTGGGGACATTTGGGATTTTTGGGGACACATTGGGGACATTGGGACATGGAGGGATTAAGGACAATTGGGGACATTTTGAGGACATTGGGACATTGCAAACCAATTGCGGGACATTGAGACATTATTAGGGGAATTGGGAGGCTTTGGGACATTTGGGACCAACATTGGGGAACATTGAGGGGACCATTGGGAAATTGGGGGACATTGGTGGACACTGAGGGATTTTATGGGACATTGGGGACATTCGGGAACATTGAGATCACTGGAGGATGTTTTGAGGCTTTGGGACATTGGGCGACATCATTGGGACATTGGGGTGACCCCCTCAGTTTTAGGACCCAAAATCCCAGTGGGAGTCCCCAGAGTCACAGTGGGGGGGCCTGAGATGCGGGGAGGTTTTGGGGCATTCTGGTGGCGGTGGTTTGGGGTTGATTTTGGGCTGATTTTGGGCTGGTTTTTTGGTGTTGTTTTTTGGGCTATTTTTGTGCTGTTTTCAAGGTGCGTTTTGTGCTGTGTTTTAGAAGGTTTTGTGCTGGGTTTCAGGGTGTTTTTGGGGCAGTTTTTTGTGCTGTTTTCCAGGGGTGTTTTAGTACTGGTTTCAGGGTGATTTTTAGGCTGTTTTTGTGCATTGTTTGGGCAGTGTTTCATGCTGGTTTTGTGCTGTTTGCAGGGTTAATTTTAGGCTTGGTTTTTGAGTGCGTTTCAGAGGTGTTTTTGGTTGTACTGTTTGCAGGGTTAATTTTGTGCTAGTTTGATGCCAGTTTCAGGGCGTTTTGCGGGCAGTTTTTTTGGGCTGGTTGATGCCGTTTAAATTGGGGTTGTTTTTTGGCGGCAGTTTTTGGGCTTGGTTTTGCAGTGTTTTGTGCTGTTTCCAGGGTGTTTTAGGGGCAGTTTTTTGGGTGGTTTGAAAGCCGTTCTCAGGGTGTTTTTGGCGGCAGTTTTGGGCTTGGTTTTGAAGCCATTTTTGGGGTGTTTTTGGTTTGCAGTTTTTTGGGCTGGTTTGATCCGTTCTCGGTGGTGTTTTTGGGGCAGTTTTTTTGGCTGGTTTGAAAGCCGTTCTCGGGGCAGTTGTTTGGGTACCTTGTTGGTGCAGCCCCGAGAAGCTGCTGGTGGCGCAGCAGGGCCTCCCTGCTGGGTAACTGCCTCCGGCACAGCAGGCACGCCAGCTTTGGCCCAGTCCGTCAGCGGTCCTCGGGGTACCCCCGGCGCCCCCCCGCGCTCCCTCTCCTCACTCTCGCTCGCCCCGCTGTAGGCGGCCACCAAAACCCACGGGGGGGGCTCTTTGGGGGGGGAAAACGGGAGGGAAAAAATGGGGGGTTTGGGGGAAAAAACAGGGGTTTGGGTGAGGGTTGGGGGAAAAATGGGGAACAATGGGAGGAAAAAGGTGGTGAAAATGGGGGAAAAGCGGGGGAAAATGGGGAAAAATGGGGGGAAAATGGGGAAAAGCGGGGGAAAATGGGAGGAAAACGGTGGGTTTGGAGGGGAAAAATTGGGGATTGGTGGGAAAAACAGGTGTGGGTGAGGAGGTGGGGGGGGAAAAATTGGTGCTTTGGGGGGAAAATGGGGGGGAAAATGGGGTTTGGGGGAGGAAATGGAGGGTTTGAGAGCGGTGTTGGGTGGGTGCGAAAAAATAGGCGGTTTTGGGGGGAAAATGGGGGGAAAAATGGGGGTTTGGGGGGGAAAAAATGGGGTGTATTTATCGGTGGGGGTCTCAGTGTGGTTGGGGGGTCTCAGGTGTATTGGGGGGCTCTGTCAGATGTTGTGTGGGGGGTCAGGTGTATTTGGGGGGTCTCAGGTAATGTTTTGGGGGGGGTCTCAGGTGTATTTGGGGGGTCTCAGGTGTGAATATGGGGAGTCTCAGGCGTGTTCTTGGGGGGTATCTCAGGTGGTGTTTTGGGCGGTCTCAGGTGTTGATTTGGGGTCACAGGTGTATTTGGGGGGCGTCTCAGCTGTGTAATTTGGGGGTATGGTCTCAGGTGTGTTTGGGGGGGTCTCAGGTGTGTTTGGGGGGGTCTCAGGGTGTTTGGCGGGGGTCTCAGGGTTATTGGGGATCTCAGGTGTGTATTGGGGGAAGTCTCAGGTGTGTTTGGGGGGGTCGCAGGTGGGTTTTGGGGGGTCTCAGGTGTGTTTTGGGGGGTCTCAGGTGTATTCTTGGGGTGTCTCAGGGTGTTATTTTGGGGGGTCTCAGCGTGTATTTGGGGGGAGGTCTCACCAGCCTCTCATCGCCCCCCAGCGGGGCAGCTCCAGGGGGAGGTGCATGCCGTTCGTGTCACAAGTGCCCTGCGGGGGGGTCGGGGGCGGCGTCACCAGGGGTGTGTTCTCCAAAAATCCCCAATTTCCCCCTCCCCAGGGTCTGTCAGGAACACCCAAATCCCCCCAAAACCTCCCAAAACCATCCCCAGACCAAATTTTTCTCCAGAGAGGGCATAGCCAGCATCAGCTGTGACCCCTCCCAAAACCCCCCCCAAACCTCCCCAAACCCCCAAAAAAAAAAATCTCTCCAAAACCTCCCCCAAAATCCCCTTCAAACCACCCCCAGACCCCCAAACCCAAAATTTTTTCTCCAGGATGGTGTAGACAGAGTCAAGCTGCGGCCATCCAACCTCCCCCCAAACACCTCCCCAAAAAAACTTCCCCAAATCCCCCAAATCTCCCCAACCCCCCAACAAAATCTCCCCAACCCCCGCCAAACCTCTCAAATCTTCTTGAACACCCCCCAAAACTCCCCAACCAAAACCTCACCTTTTTCTCCCAGGATGGCGTTTTAGCCAGCATCAGCCATTGACACCAAAACTCCCCCAAATTCCCTTCCAAACCCCTCCAAAACCTCTCCAAACCCCCCAACCCCCCCAAAACTTCACCTTTTTTCTTCCAGGGATGGCGTTAGCCACCATTGGCCATGGACCACCCAAACCCCCCAAAACTCACCCCAGACCCCCAACCCCTCCCAAACCTCCCCAAACTCCCCCAAAAAACCTCCCCAACCCCCCCCAAAACCCCCAAAACTCCCTAAACCCCCCAAGAATCCCCCCAAAACTCCCCCCCCCCCCCCCCACTTGTTTCTTCCAGGATGGCGTAGCCAGCATTGTCGATCAGCACCCAAACCCCCCCAAAACTCACCCCAAGCCCCCCCAAAACCTCCCTAAAACCCCCCAAGAATCCCCCCAAAACTCCCCCAAACTCACTTTTTTCTCCCAGCGATTGGCGTAGCCAGTGTCAGCCCATGGACCACCCACCCCCCCCAAAACCTCCCAAAACCCCCCCAGCCACCCTTTTCCTCCAGCATGGCGTAGCAGCATTGTCGATCATCACCCCAAAACCCCCCAAACTCGCCCCAAAGGCCTCTCAAACAACCCCCAAACGCCACCTTTTTCTCCAGGATGGCATAGCCACCATTGGCCATGACACCCAAACCTCCCCAAACTTCACCCCAAGCCCCCCCAGACCCACCTTTTCTCCAGATGGCATAGCCAAGAGAGAGCGTTGGCCATGACCACCCAAACCCCCAAAACTCCCCCAGCCCCACCTTTTTCTCCAGGATGGCGTAGCCAGCATCGGCCATGACCACCCAAACCCTCCTCCAAACTCACCCCAAGCCCCGCCCAGACCCTCGCACACTAGCACCTTTTCTCCAGCTGTACATGTGCTACGCCACAGCTTGGTTGGAAGTCAGCAGTCCCAAACCCCCCATCGAATACTTGCATCCCTAAGCCCACACCAGACTCCCCCAAACAATTCTCTCACCTTTTTCTCCAGGTACAATTGCATGGCCAGCATTGTCAATTCTCGCACCAGCACCCAAAAACCCCTTCCTCAAGCCCCCCAGAGCCGACCCCCCAGACCCCCCAGCCCCAACTTTTTCTCCAGGATGGCGTAGCCACCAGTGGCCCAAATCCCTCTAAAATTCCTCCAAACCCCCCGAAACTCCCCCAGCCCCACTCTTTTTCTCCAGCGATGCATAGCCAGCATCAGAAGAGAGACAACTGATGACCACCAACCCCAAACCCCCCCAGCCCCACTTTTTCTCCAGGATGGTGCATTAGCCGCGCGCTCGCGCCGCCGACATACACCTGCTGCCTCCTGTCCTCCCGGAAGGTGGGCCGGGGTGTGGGGCCCCGCTCTCTGCTGCGCGCGCCTCGCGCGCGCTCTCGCGGCTGCTTGTTGAGGCTGCGCGCCCAGCGCTCCATTCCTTTGGCAAATCTGGGGGCATAATTGGCGCTCGGGCACCCAGGGGCAGCAGCCCGGTACCCAGCAGTGCGCGCAACCAGATGCGCATCCAGGGACCCCCCGCGGCAACCAGGGGCATCACCATGGGCACGCACTACCAGCACGTGAGTCAGAGATCCCCCCCGAGAGAAGAGTGAGGCAAACCAGACAACCACACGAGAGAGGCATCTCCGGTGCGACACCCTCAGACCTATAGTGCAGCAGAGATCCCGCGCGCGCGAAAGGATAACTCGTCTGTGGGCAACCAGGAGCCCCGCCTAGGGCCATGCCAGGGAGACACCCACAGATGTCAGCAGAGATCCTCCCCCACGCGCGACACCGCTAGTGCGAAGGTGACGGCGCAAGAGACACCCAGAGATCCCCCCCAAGGAACCCAGGGCAAACGGTCGACCCCCTTCGCTAGAGACTCTGCCCCAGACACCCCTCAGTGACACCCCGAGAAGAAACGGCGTGAACTCTCCACAAGGGAATTTACCATGGGAACACACCCTCACGCGCGCTGAGGCAGGTCCCCAAGGCACCTGAGAGGACCAGGAGGACACCCAAGAAGTGAAGACATCCCGTAAATAGAAATAATTAAAAAAACAGTATCGTAACTCCAGCACTACCCCTACAGTGCGTTGCATGATCCCCAGAGATCACACTAGCGCAAGTTCACCACCTCACGCACTCTATAGCTATGACGCGGAGTACTCAAGCAAGAGTGTACTCATCAAGAGTGAGTGACCCATGCTAGGCCACACAGGGATACCCCAAGGGCACCACAGAGACACCCCAGACCTGCCCAGGGGCACTCAGAGATCCCCCAGGAGCACCCAGGGAATCCAGAAACGTCCCCAGAGTGACCAAGAGACCTTCAGGATCCCCCATGAGCCCCCCAGGATCCCCCAGAGGACCCTTGCCCAGATGGCCATCCTCCAGAGTCAACCCAGGAGACCCCAGGAGGCACCTCAGAAGTGGACCCCCAGCAGAACATCCTAAGAGAGAGCCCCCCCCAGAATACCCGCAGTGGACCCCCCAGAACATTCCAGAGCCCCCCCAAGAGGCCCCATGAGGACACAGGGATGGGACAAATGGGATTTTGTGGGGTTTTGGTGGAGATTTTGTGGGGCGTTGGTCCTTTGGGGATCTTGGGGGGTGCAGAGCACCCAGGAGCGACCCCTCCAGACCTCCCAGAATGTACCACAGCACCCCCAGACCCCCCATTTTTTGGAGTTCTCCCCCCATTTTAGGGCCCCCCCAATTTTAGGATTTTTCCCCCATTTTAAGGGTTCCCCTTCTGATTTTGGGGGTCCCCCCCCTCACCTGCTGGGCCGTTTTGGTTTTTGTGTTTCTCCTTTTTGTCCTTGGGCTCTTTGGGGTGCGGGGTGCCCGGGGTCCGGGGGGGCTGCGGCGGGGGGCGGGCCACGTAGGTGCAGGTCTGGTCCCCATCCCAGACAGGCATACTGCCCCGGCCCCCGCGTCGTGAATAGTACTGCAGGGGGGTTGGGGGGGTCAGCACCCAAAACCCACCCTTGGAAGCCCAAAAAATCATCCCTCAAACCCCCAAAAATCATCCTTGGCAGGTCAATAAACCCCCCCCAAATCGGCTCCTTAAAGGACTGAAAATTATCTCTGTTTCTACCCCAAAAAATTGTCCCTCAAAATCCCCAAAAACCATCCCTCAGGAACCCGCAAAAATCACCTCTCAGACTCAGAACCCCCAAAAATCATCCCTTGGAAGGTCAATAAACGTCCCTCAAAATCGCCCCTTAAAATCCCCAAAAACATCCTTAGGAACCCCAAAAATCACCTCTCAAAATTGCCCCTTTCTACCCCAAAAATCTCCCCTTTGGAATCCCCAAAATCTCCCCTTGGAACCCCAAAAATCCCCCCCCAAAACCCCCCAAATCTCCCCTTGGAACCTCTAAAAATCATCCCTTTGTACCCCAGAATTGCCCCTCAGAACTCCAAAAATCTCCAATTTCAACCCCAAAACCACACCTTAAAACTCCCCAAAAATCCCCCCTTGGAACCCCAAAAATCATCCCTTGGAAAGTAAAGAAACGCCCTCCAAAATCGCTCCTTAAAACACTGAAAATTATCTCTTTCTACCCCAAAATCGTCCCTCAAAATCCCCAAAATCAACCTTAGGAACCCCAAAAATCACGTCTCAAAACTGCCCCAAAAATCCCCCTTTGGAATCCCCAAAATCTCCCCTTGGAACCCCAAAAATCCCCCCCCAAAACCCTCCAAATCTCCCCTTGGGACCTCTAAAAATCATCCCTTTGTACCCCAGAATTGCCCCTCAGAACCCCAAGAATCTCCAATTTCAACCCCAAAACGACCCCTTAAACTCCCCAAAAATCCCCCCTTGAAACCCCAAAAAACATCCCTTGGAAGGTCAATAAACGCCCTCCAAAATCGCTCCTTAAAACACTGAAAATTATCTCTTTCTACCTCAAAATTGTCCCTCAAAATCCCCAAAATCAACCTTAGGAACCCCAAAAATCACCTCTCAAAACTGCCCCAAAAATCTTCCTTTGGAATCCCCAAAACCCACCCTTGGAACCCCAAAAATCATCCCTTGGAAGGTCAATAAACGCCCACTAAAATCGCTCCTTAAAACACTGAAAATTATTCTCTTTCTACCCCAAAATCGTCCCTCAAAATCCCCAAAATCAACCTTAGGAACCCCAAAAAACACCTCTCAAAACTGCCCCAAAAATGCCCCTTTGGAATCCCCAAAATCTCCCCTTGGAACCCCAAAAATCATCCCTGAGAACCCCCAAACAATCATCCCCTAAAATTTCAATTTTTTTACCCAAAACTTCACTTTCTTCACCCCAAATTTTTGAGGGACCCCAAATTCCTCCTCTTGCACCCCAAAATCCCAAAGCCCACCCCAAATCCAAAACCCCAAAACCTCCCACCCTTCAAATACCATTTTTATGTCTAAAAATTCCAATTTTCGCTCAAAATTCCAATTTTTTCACTCGAAACTTTGCTTTTTTCACCCCAAATTTTTGAGGACCCCAAATTCCTCCCCCCACACCCCAAACCCCGCCTTAAATCCGTGCTTTTACCTCAAAATACCATTTTCACGCCTAAAAATTCCTATTTTTTGTTCAAAATTCCAATTTTTTTCAGCCAAAACTTYGCTTTTTTTCACCCCAAATTTTTGGGGGACCCCCAAATTCCTCCCCCCGCACCCCAAAACCCCAAACCTGGGAGTGGGGGTCGTAGTAGAGCCCCGTGAGGGGGTCGTAGTAGTAGCCCGAGGTCTCGTCGTACTGGTAGGTGGAGACRTCAGGCACGGCTGGGGGGGCACAGGGGGCGATTTTTGGGGGTCCCCCAAAATTTTTGGGGTCACCCCCAGCATCCCCCAAAAGTGCCCCAAGGGTTGGGGGAGTTTGGGGTTTGGGACTGGCACTGGAAAGCCCAAAATTGCCCCAAAATTGCCCCCAAATCCCCTCCCAATTCCCTAAAAATTACCTCCAAAGTTCTCCCAAAATTCTCCCCAAAATCCCCCAAAAATTCCCCCTCAAATTTCAAAAAAAAATTGCCCCAGGATCCCCCAAAATTCCACCAAATTGCCCCTCAATTTCTCCAAAATTCCCCTGCAGGACCCCCCAAAATCCCCCCCCAAATTTTCCCCAAATTCCCCACAATCATCCCTCAAGAGCCCCCAAAAATCCCCCTCAGAATGCCCCAAATCTCCCCAAAATTTCCCCCAAATCTCCCCAACATACCTCCTGGGACCCCCAAAATCCC
>NDFG01000682.1:18802-32592 GCA_002167245.1 Sporophila hypoxantha
CCCCCCACTGCCTCCCAGTGCCACCCACCTTGGCACAGAGCCAGTCCTCGTTGATTTTGGGTTTGGGGTCGCTGTAGTGCAGGGACACGCGGTGCCCCAGCAGGGTCAGCCCGGCCTGGGGGGCACAGTGGGGGTCAGGGGGGGCACAGGGACACGTGGGGACCCAGCCTGGCCCGGGGGGGCACAGGGGGGGCACGAGGACACAAATCTGAGGGGCACCAGGACTGGAATTGGGGGGCACCTGGGGGGCACTAGGACACAAATCTGGGGAGGCACCAGGGCTAGAGGTGAAGACACCAGAGCTTGTCCTTAGGGGCACCAGGGTTGGAATTTGGGGGCACCTGGGAGGCACCAGGACACAAATCTGGGGGGCACCAGGGCCAGAATTTGGGGACACCAGAACTCGTTTTGAGGGGCACCGGGGGGGGCACAAACGCATCAATCTGTGGGGTACCAAGCAGGGCACCAGGATATGAAATGGGGGCACCAGAGTTGGAACTGGGGGGGCACCAGGACATGAACCAGGGGGGAACCAGGGGGGGCACCAGGGTGTGAATCTGGGGGGCACCAAGGGTGGAACTGGGGGGCACCAGGACATGAACCAGGGCAGCACCAGAGCTGGAACTGGGGGGCACCAGGGCTGGAATTGGGGGGCACCAGGACATGAGCCAGGGGGGCACCAGGATGTGAATCTGGGGGGCACCAGGACTGGGATGAGAGGGGAACCAGGACATGAACTTGGGGGCACCAGGACGTGCCAGGGCTGGAATTCAGGGGGGCACCAGGAGCTGTTCAAGGGGCACCAGGGGGGGCACCAGGACGTGAACTGGGGCACCAGAGCTCGCCCCAGATGGCACCAGCAGCTGTACTGGGAACACTGGGACACGCAGAAGGCTCCTGCGCCCATCCCCCACCACGGGGACACGGCCACCAGTACAGGCCAGTACGGACCAGTACAGACCAGTACAAACTGGTATGGACCAGTACAAACCAGTACAGACCAATACCACCCCATAAACCCTGCCCCTGCCCCACCTGCCCAGCATCTCCCCCACCTCCACCCCTCCCCCCCACTCTGCCCCACCCCCTTTTCATTGGCTCCTCCCCCTTTTCATTGGCCCATCCCCCTTTTCATGGCCCCTCCCCCTTTTCTCTGGCCCCTCCCTCTTTTGATTGCCCCACCCCCTTTTCATTGGCCCCTCCCTCTTTTGCTTCTTCCCACCTTTTGGTTGCTCCTCCACCTGTCGGCAAGTCCCTCACCCCTCCCCCTTTTAATTGGCCCCTCCCCTTTTTATTGGCCCCTCCCTCACCTGTTGCCCCTCCCCCTTTTTAGTGACCCCTCCCCCTTCTCGTCGGCCCCTCCCCCACCTGGTTGGCCTCCATCCACCTGGCCGCCTCCTGCACGTGATGGAATTCCACGAAGGCGAATCCACGGCTCTGACCTGGAATGGGCCACGGGGGAGGGGGGGATGGGGGGCACCCATGGGTGCTCTGGGCCCCCTGGGGTCGGGGGGGGGATGGGGGGAGGGGACAGGGTACCCAGGGACCCGCTGGGGTGGGGGCAGGGCACCCATGGGTGGTGCTGGAACCCTGAGGGACCCCCAAGGTGAAGCCTATGGGTGCTCCTGGTGCCCCTCCAGAGCCTGGGTGCCCCCTGAGCTGGGCTCAGCACCCCTGGGTGCTCCTGGGAAGGGGGCTGGGGAGGGGGTTGGCACCCCTGGGTGCCCCTAAAGTTGGGCTCAGCACCCCTGGGTGCTCCTGGGGAAGGGGACAAGCACCCCTGGGTGCCCCTAAAGAGGAAACTGACACCCCTGGGTGCCCCTGGGGAGGGGATCAGCACCCCTGGGTGCTCCTCAGGAAGGGACAGACACCTCTGGGTGCCCCTAGAGATGATGTTGGCACCCCTGGGTGCCCCTAGGGAGGGGATCAGCACCCCTGGGTGCCCTCCAAGATCAGTGCAGCGCTCCTCGGTGTCCCTAGAGATGGGACTGGCACCCCTGGGTGCCCCTAGGGAGGGGACAGGCAGTCCTGGGTGTTCCTAAAGACAGGACAAGCACCCCTGGGTGCTCCCTAAAGACAAACCTGGCACCCCTGGGTGCCCCTGGGGAAACGATGAGCACCCCTGGGTGCYCCTGRGAATGGGATCAGTGGCCCTGGTGCCCTTCCAGTCTGGTGCAGCACCCCTGGGTGCCCCTAAAGATGGGACCAGCACCCCTGGGTGCCCCCTAAGCCAGACAGAAACATCCCTGCRTGCCCCTAGGGAGGGGACAGGCACCCCTGGGTGCCCCTTGGAAGGGATTGGCACCTCTGGGTGCCCCTAGAGATGACACTGGCACCCCTGGGTGCCCCTGGGAATGGGACCAGCACCCCTGGGTGCCCCCTAGGCCTGGCAGAAACATCTCTGTGTGCCCCAGTGGAGGGAACAGGCACCCCTGGGTGCTCCTAGAAAGGGGACAAGCACCCCTGGGTGCTCCTAGAGATGACATTGGCACCCCTGGGTGCCCCTGGGAATAGGACCAGCACCCCTGGGTGCTCCTAGTGAGGGGACAGGCACCCCTGGGTGCCCCCTGAGTCTGGAACAGCACCCCTGGGTGCTCCTAATGAGAGGACAGGCACCCCTGGGTGCCAGCAGAGAGAGGAGAGGCACCCCTGGGTGCCCCTAGGGAGGGAACTGACACCCCTGGGTGCCCCTGGGGATGGGACCAGCACCCCTGGGTGCTCCTGAGAAGGACACAGGCACCCCTGGGTGCCCCTAAGAAGAAGACCAGCACCCCTGGGTGCCCCTAGGAATGGGATCAGCAGCCCTGGTAYCCTCTGAGGTCAGTACAGCACCCCTGGGTGCCCCCTAAGCCTGCCAGAAGCACCCRTGGGTGCCCCTAAAGATGGAACCAGAACCTGTGGGAGCTCATTGGGAGGGACAGAAACCCCTAGGGAAGGGACAGACACCCCTGGGTGCTCCTAGAACTGGGACATGCACCCCTGGGTGCCCCTAGGGATGGAACCAGCACCCCTGGGTGTCCCTAAGGATTGGACAAGCACCCCTGGGTGCCCCTGGGGAGGGGACAGACACCCGTGGGTGCCCATAAGGAACAGGACCACCCCCCCCAATTGCCCCCTGGCATGGGCAGGGCAGGGACCCTCCCCCCCTCCAAAGGACCTGGATGTCAGGGTGCCCCCCCCCCCACCTCTAAAGAGAGCCCAGGTGAGCAGGGAGGGCCCAGGTGAGCAGGGGAGGGCCCAGGTGAGCAGGGAAGGGCCCAGGTGAGCAGGGAGGGCCCAGGTGAGCAGGAGGGGCTCAGGTGAGCAGGAGGGGCTCAGGTGAGCAGGAGGAGCCCAGGTGAGCAGGGAGGGCTCAGGTGAGCAGGGGAGGGCCCAGGTGAGCAGGAGGGGCCCAGGTGAGCAGCAGGGGCTCAGGTGAGCAGGAGGGGCTCAGGTGAGCAGGGGAAGGACCAAGGTCAGACTCACCTGAGGATTTGTTGCGCATCAGCCGCACCTCACGGGGCTGCACCCCCTGCGCCTGCAGCTGTGCCCGGATCTGTGGGGACACGGGGACATGGGGACATGGGGACACATCACCTGGGACAGAGAACACCACCCACAGGTACATGGGGACAGAGGGACACATCACCTGGGACAGAGAACAGCACCCACAGGGACATGGGGACACGGGGACATGGGGACACATCACCTGGGACACAGGAACAGCACCCACAGGGACATGGGGACACGGGGACATGGTGACACATCACCTGGGACAGGGGACGGCACCCACAGGGACATGGGGACACAGGGACACATCACCTGGGACACAGGACAGCACCCATGGGGACATGGGGACATGGGGACACATCACCTGGGACACAGAACAGCACCCACAGGGACATGGGCACAGTGCCTGGAGCGCACATGGGACTATCATGGCAAGGGGCGGGGCCACAGCAAAGAGGGGTGTGGCCATCCCAGGCAGAGGGCGGGGCTAGCCCAAATATGGACAGGGCTACCTTAAGTGGGGCGGGGCCATTCCAGATAGGGGGYGGAGCCATCCCAGAAGTCAGAAATGCCACCACAGGTGGGGGCGGGGCCATGATGAAGCAGGGTGGGGCCATCCGAGTGAGGGGGCGTGGCCATCCCAGATTGGGATGGGGCATTGCAGGTGGGGTGGGGCCATCCCAGCTGAGGGTGGGGCCATGATGAAAAGAGGTGGGGCCATCTGACCTAGGGGGCGGGGCCATCCCAGAAGGGAGTGGTGCCATCGTGATAGGGGGTGGGGCCTGGTGAAGAGGGGCATGGCCACCCAGGAGGGGGCGGAGCCATCCCTGAAGTCAGAAGTGCCACCACAGATGGGGGCGGGGCCATGATGAAGAGGGGTGGGGCCATCCGAGCTGGGAGGGGGCGTGGTCACCCAAGGGGGGCGTGGCCTCGGGGGCGGGGCTCACATCGTTCTCGGTGGCCGCCTGGGGCAGCATGCGCAGCATGACGATGGTGCTGGCCCGCGGCTCCTCCTCGGCGCCCTCCCGGTAATCCTGGTCCCGGTAATCGCCGTCAGCGCCGAACGGCAGCGCCGGGGGCTCCCGGGGAGGCTCCCGGGGCGGCTCCCGCTTSCGAGGGGGCTCCGTGCTCTCGTAGGAGCCCTGGAACAGGGGAGGGAGGGGTTCTCTTAGAGCCCTAGCCACYGGGAATTTTATATTCCCTGCACTAAAAAACACTAACTCCTAAAAAATATTGCATTCAACCTGGAATCGTAAAGAAACCTTGCAACATTAAGTAAAAAAGCTGAAATTGTAAGTGTATATAAGGTAATGTAAAAAAAACCTTACAGTTTAAAGTTTTATAATATAGTAGTATATATATAAAACAAAAGTTTTAAAGCAATTGCTCCTCACTTTCTTCATCATAAATTTAACCAATATTTTAAAATTAGATAAAAAACTTCACATTACAAACCACAGTTAGGCACTGAGTTAGAAATAAAAATAATTCAAGTATCATTTCTTAATTAAAAAGCTTATCTCTAACAATCCTGTAAAAATTACTTTTGTTATATTTATTGCAGTCATTTTAAGTACATTTACATATATTTTATTGCTTTATTATTACAAGTTATATTTGGTTATTTATTATATCTAGGTATTTATTGTATCTTCAGTTCTCTACGATAACATCCTAAAAAACTCACAACTTATAAAACGACATAAAAACTAATATCTTAATATCTAACTCAAAACAACACACACGTTTAAACCCAACCCTAAGAAAACACAAGATAAAACTCCACAGGCTCCCCACACCCACCTGAGGGGGGTTCCCGGCATTGGGGGGTCCCTCGGGGGGTCCCCCGTAGCCTCGGTAATCCATGTCACGATAGTCGTGATCCCGCTGGGCGCGGGAGCCGTCCTCGGAGGGGGGAGGGGCACCCCCATAACGCCCCGTGCGGTCCCCACGGCCCCCCCTGGGAGGGGGGGGTGAGGTTCAGTGGGGCCCAAAGCTCTGGGGGGTCCCCAAAATCTGAACCTCAAATCCTGGACCTTAAATCTGGACCTCAAATCTGCACCCCAAATCCTGCACCCCAATCCTGTCCCCAGTTCTGAACCCTAAATCCTGGACCTTAAATCTGGACCTCAAATCCTGGAATTCAAATCCTGCACCCCAATCCTGAGCCCAGTTCCGAACCCTAAATCCTGGACCTCAAATCCTGGATTCCAAACCTGCACCACAAATCCTGCACCCCAATCCTGTCCCCAGTTCTGAACCCTAAATCCTGGACCTTAAATCTGGACCTCAAATCCTGGACTCCAAATCTGCACCCTCAAATCCTGACCCCAAACCTGGACCTTAAATCCTGGGCCTTAAATCTGCACCCCAAAACCTGGACCCCCAAATCTGCAACCCAAATCCTGCCTCCCAAATCCTGCATCCCAAATCTGCACAATAAATCCTGGACCTCAAATCCGCACCCAAATCTGGACCCCAAATGGCGYCTTCCACCCTCCGGGGTCCCCAAAGTTCACTCTGCCCTCAGCAATCCCCAAATGTCCCCTCACCCTGCCATGGGATCCCCAAATGCYCCCTGAAGTGCCCCCAAATGTCCCCTCCCTCCCCAAAAAATTAAGTTTTGTTTCCTGGGGTCCTCGAAAGCTGCCCAGATGTTTTCCTCACCCCAATCCCGAATTTTGGGGATCCCCAGGTCCCCCCTCACCTGCGCTCGTACTCCATGGTGCCAGCACCTGYGAGGGCAGAAACTGGTCAGACTGGCAGGAACTGGGAGTTACTGGGGTGGACTGGGAGGAATGACTGGAAAATTTTATGGCAAACTGGGAGGGCCAAAATGGAGAAACCAGGATGGAATTGGGATGAACTGGGAGCCACTGGGTCCACCGCAGGGGAGGAGGAGCAGACACGACCACCCTCATACTCCGCCCCTAATTAAAATGCAAGTCCACGCCCTCTAATTAACATTAATTGCCCTATCCCCTAATTAGCCTGAAGATTCCAGCCGCGGGTGCCGCTCTCACCCCTCACTAACTGCACCGGGAGTTCTGTTCAGCCCCGCCCCTCCCGGTCAGCCCCTCCCATCCCGGTCAGCCCCTCCCCTCCCCACAGACCCCTCCCCAGCCCGGCCGGGCCCGTCCCGCCCCTCACGGCCGTCCCGACCTTCCCCAGCGCCGCCGCCGCCGCCGCTCCCCGGGACCAAAATGGCGGCGCCGCTCCCGCTCCGCCGGGCCCGTCCCGCGCGCCCGCCCTCGCCGCGCTGCCATTGGGCGGTGCTCCCGCCAGTCCGAAAYGTCCGCGTTCTTATTGGTTCATGCTGTAGAGTGGGCGGTGCAGCTTTACGACTGGCTGTGATTGGCTGCGGGTCAAAAGCAGGCGGGATCATTATTAATATATGGGCGGGACAAAGAAAGCAAAGCATTSTGATTGGCTATGCGGTGCGGGGCCGGGGAGAAACCCAAGACGAGGTCGCGATTGGCCGGATTGAGCGGAAGTGGCAAGGTGCAGCGGCGGGGCAAGATGGCGGCGCTGTGGCGGGCGCTGCGGGCGCTGCGGGCGCTGCCCGCCGGGGCTCGGGGCCGCTCGGCGGGGTCGCCCGGGGCCGTGGCGCTGCTGCGGCCGCTCGGGGCCGACGCGCACGAGGAGGAGCCGATGCTGGTGGCGCAGAGGAAGGTGAGCGGCCAAGGGCAAAGCGGGAGGGGCGGGGTTTGTGTGGGGATTGTGGATGGGCGTGGTCTGTGGAAGGGGCGTGGCTGGATGCGGAGCTAGTAGTGGGTGGGGCTTAATGTACATGAGTGGAAGTGAGCGTGGTGTAAATGTTGTGGGCGGGGCTTTAGGGCTTTTGAGGGCGTTTGTAAAGGGGCGTGACTTCGTGGGCGGAGCCTAATCTTGGGCGTGGCTTCAGCGCGTTTAGGTCTGTGTGGCTRTGAAGGGGCGGGGCCTGGAGGGGGSGTGGTTTTGCTGAATGGGGGGACACATTTGGGTGTGTCTCAGGGAGGGGCGTGGCCAGGGCTGGGATTTAGGAGGGGGACACACCTGGGGTTGGGGCTCAGGTGGCTCCTTTGGCCCAGCGCTCCTGAGGAGGGGGTGGGACACACCTGGGGGTCCTGGCGGAGGGGGTGGGACACACCTGGGCAGGGCAGGGGGCTCACAGGACCCTCCCCCGCACAGAACCCCGACTATCACGGCTTCTCGGCCGACCCCGACGCCGACGTGCTGAACATGCGCGCCGCCTTCCTGGCCGGTGTCTCCATCGCCATCGTCCTGGGCTCYGTCTTCGTGCATTACCTGCCCGACTATGGGTCCGTGATCGGGGAGGGGGGTTCTCACCTGGGAAACCCCCCCACGGTGAAGGGGGGAGGGGGGCAGCCCCAAGGGGAGCTTGTGGGGAAGCTATGGAGGGGTTCTCAACTCCAGTTTTGGGGTCTATGTGGGTTTTTTGGGSGGTCTGTGGGTGTTGTAGGGTCTGTTGAGAGTTTTGTAGGAGCTTCTGAGGGATTTAGGGACCAACAAGACCCCTTGTACACGCTACGGGGGTTTTTATGAATTCTTTGGGGGTTTTGGGGTCTGTAGGGGCCCTTGGCAGCTSTGGGGGTGTCTATAGGAGCCCATGGGGGACCTGGGAGAGGAYTGAGGGAGCTACAGAGCCCTGGGGGGGGCTATAGGAGGCCGGGAGGGGTTTAGGGTGGACTCTGGGGGGTGTATGGGAACCTCTAGAGACACCTGGACCTTTGAGGAAGGAGGAATTTGGACACCTGGCAGGGAGTTTGGGATGTCCCCATGGATCCCCAAGGTGTGGGGCTCACCTGTCCACCCCCTCCCCCCCCGCAGGCTGCAGCAGTGGGCGCGGCGCGAGGCCGAGATGCTGGTGCGGCATCGGGAGTGCTGTGGGGAGCCCCTGCTCACCTCCAACTACTACGACCCCAAGCGCCTCCCCCTGCCCCCCCCGGAGTGACCCTCGGACCCTCAGCAGCCCCCCCCGGAGTGACCCCGGACCCCGGTGTTGGTTTGWGAATAAAGTTCTGGGTCCTTCCCGACTCCTGCGCCTTTTTTTTGGGGGGGAGGAACAAGAAACTACATCTCCCAGCGAGCCTTGCGGCCTTGTGACGTCACCAATCAGCGACACCACGCGGAAATGGCGCTCTGGCCCCCGCGGCCTTACMTCTGTGCTCAAGAGACTACAACTCCCAGCGGACCTTGCGTGTCTATGACGTCACTAGGCAGCGACAGAAATGGGAAATGGCGCCCTGGTCCCCACGGCCCCTCCCAGGTTCCCCTGTAGCTCCCCACAGCCCCCATAGGACCCCCATGCCCCCCATGAGCCACTCAAGCCCCACATAACCTGCGAGTGAGCCTCTCTGGGGCCCTGGAGACCCCCGAGGCTCCTCACGCTCCCCCTGGGCTGCCGCAGACCCCCCTCGGTCCCCTATAGTCCCCTCAGGTCCCCTCCACGCCCGTCTGTGTAGGCCTCTTTGCCTTTGGGGCCCCCCCTTAGGCTCCTATGGGTTCCTGCATTACTTCGGAGGCCTTTATTGAAATTTTTCCATACAGTTCCACAAAGTTGTGCAATTCGGCATGACACTACGTAAAGTCTTCCGCGGTTTCCTGTGGGCTCTTTAAGCGCTCCTAAGAGCCTCTGATCGGCCCTTATAACCCCCCAAAAACCCCCCTTGGCTCCCTATAGCCTCCCACGGGTCTCCATAGCTCTCAGACCCCCCGTACTCACCCAGAGCCCCCCCGCACTCCGCCCTTTCCAGCCCCGTGTCCCCTCTCGGCCGCCGTCGGGGCGGCGCGCGCCGCGCCGTATCACGAGGCCGCGCAAGGGGTGTGGCCTTCCTCATCCGGGGCCCTGCGGCAGGAAAAGRGGCGTGGCCAGCCGGGGCGCGCCCGCCCTATCCTCGCGTCGGGCGAGGCGGGCAGGGAGGGGGGCGGGCGGTGGCGGGAGGACATAACCAATGAGAGCGCGRCGCCGGGCGGCACCGACCAATGGGAGAGCGCGGGGGGCGGGGCCTCTCGCGGGCAGGGAGGGGGCGGCGGGTGGCAGCGGCCGCGGCCGCCATCTTGTCGCGGAGGAGCCGAGCGGAGCGGGCGGGACCCGGCGGCGGGGCCTGGACAGCGACATTGGTGCGGGGCCGGCGGCGAGCCCGGGGCTTCTCGGGGGCTGCCCCGGGCTGCAGGGGGGCGGGGAGGCGGCCCCGGGGCCGGCCAGTGCGGCTCCGCCTTGCGGGAGCCGGCGCCGGGCCTGAAGGGGGCCGGGGGGAGCCGTGAGGGGGAACCGCCCCCCCACACCGGGACCCTCAGGATGGGGAGCGCGGGTCAGGACCGTGACCCCCGCTCGGGGACCCCCGGGGATGAGGAACCCCCCTGGGTGGGACCCCCGGGGATGGGGAACCTCCCCGGTTAATGGGGAACCCTCGCAAGKGAGGCCCCGAGGGCGGGACCGCCCCGGGATGGGACCCCCGGGACCCCCGCTGGCCCCCGGTGCTGGGAGCGCTCTCAGGGGCGGGGGCCGGTTCCGTGCCTGGCTCTGGGGGTGCTGCTGTGCTCTGATGTCCCTCAGTGCCCCCTCGCTGTCCCCAAGTGTCCCTCCCCACCCTTCTGTGTGTCCCTCCATCCCTGCGTGTCGCCCTGTCCGTCCGTGGTGTCACCGGGGCGGTGACAACCAATGGGACAGCGCGGGGGCTGTCGCACCTGGTGGCCCCGCCCGTGACCCCATTCACCTGGTGCCGCCGTCTGTGTCACCTGGTGTCACTCTCTATGTCATCTGGTGTCACCCTCTGTGTCCCCGCTGTCACCTGGTGTCRCCCTGCATCACCCTCTCCATCCCTGCGTGTCCCTCGTTGCCACCTCCGGTGTCACCTGGTCTCGCCTCCAGCATCATCCCCTGTCCCTGGTGTCACCTCTCGTCACTTTGTGTGTCRCTGTGTCCTGTTCAGTGCCACCCTGTGTGTCACCCCCTGCTGTTGGTGACCTCAGGTGGCCACAGATGTCACCTCTCACCCCCAGCATCACCCCGTGTCTCTCCCAGTGTCCCCGCTGTCCCCAGCACTGTCCCCGTGTGACCCTGCCTGGCTTCTGTGCCTGTCCCCAAATGTCCRGCTGACTCCTGGCTGTCCCCAAATGTCCAGTTTGCTGCCGTCCCTGTCCCTGGATGTTCCCAGATGTGTCCTGACCCCATCCTTGTCCCCAGATGTCCCCAGCTGTCCAGCTCCCCTCTGCCCACGGATATCCCTAGCCTCTCTTTGTCCCCAGATGTCCCTGTGTGTCCCTGACTGTCCCCCTGTCCCCAGTGTTCCCAGACTGGGTCCCTGACTGGTCCGCCCTCAACTGTCCCAGCCTGTTCCTGAACTGGTCCGCTCACTGTCCTGTTCCAGATGTCCGCAGCTCCCGCTGTCGAAGAAGCGGCCGCGTCTTCTGGTCAGAGCCAAGCGAAGGCTCCAGCGTGCCCGCTGCCCCCGCGTGTCCCGAGCGTCACCCCCCCAACGTGAGTGCACACCCTCTGAGTGCGCACACCCTCTGAGTGCCAGCCACCCCTCTAATGAGTGCCACCAACCCCCTGCATGAGTGGCCACTGGCCCAGACCTCTCTGAGTGCACACTCCTCTGAGTGCACCAACCCCCGCGAGTGCCACTGCCAATCCTGAGTGCCACCAACCTACTGAAGTGCACTGTCACCTCTGAGTGCACACCACCTCCTGAGTGCCATACAACCCCGAGTACATGTAATCTGAGTGGCCACCAACCTCCCTGAGTGCCAGCCAACCCCCGAGTACCATGTAACTTCCTGAGTGCCCCAACCCTCTCTGAGTGCCACCAACCCCCCCGAGTACCATCTGTACTCCTGGTGCCACAACCTCCTGAGTGCCAACCAACCCCCCCAAGTCCACTGTCACTCCTGAAGTGCCACCACGCCCTCTGAGTGCCACTGCACCATCTGATGTGCCCCCTGTCCCCTCCTGAGTGCCACTGCACGTCTGAGTGCCACCAAATCCTCAGGGACCCTGGACACCCACAGGGGCTTTTGTCACCCTCTGGGAGCCCCTGGTGTCATTGTCACCTCTGTGGTGCTCAGAGCTGCTCTGGGGCGTGGTGTCACCTGTGGGTCTTGGAGTGCCCTTTGTGTTCCCTTGATGTCCCCTTACTCTGCTCAGACTCACAGTTAGCTGTCCTTGTGGGGTCCCTTTTGTCCGGGGGTGACTTTGTCCCCCAGGTCCCCAATGTCCCACCATGGGCAGTATCACCCCAACGAGGTGTCACTGCAGGTCTTGCGGGGTGGCACGTGTCCCTCAATGTCCTTCCAGTCCCCTGCAGGGTCCCTTTATTAACAATGCTTTGGGGTGACAATTATGTGTCGCTTTTGCTGTGCCCTCTTTGTCGCTGAGGGTGACATTTGTTCCCAGGTCCTCAAACGTCCCTTCAACAAACAAGCAGTGCTCACCCAAGGTGTCACCAGCCAACTGTTGTCACATGGTGGTGACACCATCCTGCACCTCTTGCCTCCCTGTCCCAGGATGTCACAGCAGCCATTGTCACCCTCGGTGTCCCTGTGGTGACCCATGTTCCTGTAGTGACACTCGCTGTCGCTGTAGTGCCACTGCTGTTCCCCACGGTGACACCGTGTCCCTGTGGTGATACCGCTGTCCACCTCTGTCCCTGTAGTGACTCGCTGTCCCTCTGTTCCCTGGTGACACTGCCTGTCCTTACTTGTGGTGACACGCTGTCCCTGTGGTGACACCGTGTCCCTTGTCCCGTGGTGACACCACTGTCCTCCTGGTGGTGTACATCGCTGTCCTCTGTCCCAGGGAATGGCGAAGGAACGGGGCCGAGGCCGAGATCGATGAGGGCTCTACCCCGCAGCTGTGAGTGAGGGGGACATGGGGGACATTTGGGGTCCGCCAAGGAGGTTTGGGGTCCCCACAGGACTTGGGAGGATCCTCCTGTGGAGTGGGGGAGTCCGCCGCATAAGTTTTGGGGTTTCCCCATGCATTTGGGGTTCTCATGGATTTGGGAAATTTTCCGCATGGATTTGAGTTCCTCACATGGATTTTGGGATTTCTCGTGGATTTTGGGGTTTCCCGCCATCGTTTGTGGCTTTGCTCCTGTGGAAGTTTTTGGGTCCCCACAGATTTGGGGTTTCCCACGGCCTTTGGGGTTTCCCCATGGATTTGGGATGGTTTGGCATAGATTGGGGTTTTGTTAGAAGTTTAGGGATTTTTTTATAAGTGGCTGGGAGTTCGTAGGATGCACTTAACTGGGGGGAGTTCCACAGCCTTGAGGGGTTTCCTGAGAGTGTTTGGGTTCAATGGAGAGATTTTTGGGTTCCATCGGGAGGTGTCTTTGGGATCCCACTGAGATTTTTGGGTTTCCATTGAGTTCTGAGTTTCATGGAGATTTTTGGATCCATTGAGTTCTTTGGGATCCTATTGAGATTTTTGGGTTCATTGAGTTCTTTGGGCTGCTTCACTGAGAATTTTTGGTGTCGCAATCAGGTTTTGGGGGTCTTCATAGATTAGCGCTCTTTAATGGATTGTTGCATTTCCTGTAAGACATGGGCAGTGCTCTCATACGATTTTGTGGTTTCTCTATATAATGCAGACTGGTTTTCCCATAAATTCATGATTTTTCATAATACAGATGAAGATTAAGCAGAACACCTTGAAGCCCGGGGGGGGTTCTACGCAACCCCTGGATATAGATGATTTCCCTGGCTGAGCTGCGCTGGTGATTCCCATGGAGTTTTCTTAGGGTGGAATATCGCCCTGACAGTTTTGGGGTTTTTCCCCCAGGTTACGATGCTGACACGAGGCATGAAGCGCATGCAAGAACTCCAGCCAACGTGGCTGTTGTAGGGGCTGCGGGGCTGGGCGTGGAGGTGGCCAAAGAATCCTGGTGCTGGGGGTCAAATCTGTCACGCTGCACGCCCAACCTCTGCAAAGCTGGGCCGACCTGGCCTCTCCATGTGGGTTGCCTGGGGGCTTTCGCTGGGCTTTTTTTTGGGTTTTTTTTACCATAATTGTTGTTAATTGCTGTGTTTTGGGTGCTGGAGTTTTTTCTGGGTGTGGAGGGGTTTTGGAGGGAGGTTATTGGGGTGGTTTTGGGGGGTTTTGGGATGGTTTTAGGTGTTTTGGGAGGTGTTTAGGAGTGGTATTCGTTGAGACGAGCGCTGTGTGTGAGGGGAGTGTGTTGCTGGGGATTTCGCGCGACATGTTTGGGGGTTTTTGAACGGGTGGTTGGGGTTGTTCAGGGTTCCTGACCCTGGTTTCCCGGTTTACCTGCGGAAGGGGGCCGTGGGTGTTTGGGGTT
>NDFG01000682.1:32617-50531 GCA_002167245.1 Sporophila hypoxantha
CCCCTCCTGAGTGCCACTGCCACCTCCTGAGTGCCACCAATCCCTCAGGGACCCTGGACCACCCACAGGGGCTTTGTCACCCTCTGGGGAGCCCCTGGTGTCATTGTCACCTCTGTGGTGCTCAGAGCTGCTGCTGGGGGCGTGGTGTCACCTGTGGGTCTTGGGAGTGCCTTGTGTCCCTTGATGTCCCCTTACTCTGCTCAGACTCATTTGCTGTCCCTTGTGGGGTCCCTCTTTGTCCTGGGGGTGACATTTGTCCCCCAGGTCCCCAATGTCCCCCCACCATGGGCAGTATCACCCACGAGGTGTCACCTGCAGGTCTTGGGGGTGGCACGTGTCCCTCAATGTCCCTTCAGTCCCCTCAGGGTCCCTTTATTAACAATGCTTTGGTGACAMTTATTGTCCTTTGCTGTCCCTCTCTTTGTCCTGAGGGTGACATTTGTCCCCCAGGTCCCCAAYGTCCCTTCAACAACRAGCAGTGTCACCCACAAGGTGTCACCAGCCCAACTGTTGTCACCATGGTGTGACACCATCCTGCCACCCCTTGCTCCCTGTCCCAGGATGTCACAGCAGCCATTGTCACCCTCGGTGTCCCTGTGGTGACACCACTGTTCCTGTGGTGACACCGCTGTCCCTGTAGTGACACTGCTGTCCCCACGGTGACACCGCTGTCCCTGTGGTGACACTGCTGTCCCTGTGGTGACACCGCTGTCCCCTCTGTCCCCAGGGAATGGCGAAGAACGGGGCCGAGGCCGAGATCGATGAGGGGCTCTACTCCCGCCAGCTGTGAGTGAGGGGGACATGGGGGGACATTTTGGGGTCCCCAAGGAGGGTTTGGGGTCCCCACGGACTTGGGAGGATCCCTGTGGAGTGGGGGAGTCCCCATAGTTTGGGGTTTCCCCATGCATTTGGGGTTCCTCATGGATTTGGGATTTTCCCATGGATTTGAGTTCCTCATGGATTTGGGATTTTCNTTAGAAGTTTAGGATTTTTTATAAGTGTGGGGAGTTCTGTAGGATGCACTTAAACTGGGGGGATTCCACAGCCTTGAGGGGTTTCCCCTGAGAGTTTTGGGTTCCCATGGAGATTTTTGGGTTCCCATCAAGTTCTTTGGGATCCCACTGAGATTTCTGGTGTCCCAATGAGGTTTTTGGGGTCTTCATAGATTAGGGCTCTTTATGGATTTGCCATTTCCCTATAGTGTTGGGGTTGCCCATACATTTTGGGTTTCTTATAGTTGTAGAGAGGTCTCATGGATCAAGGTTTCCCATAAATTTATGATTTTTTTATAAATACAGAGAATTAAGTGGGACACACTTGAATGGGGGGGGGGGGTTCGTCCAACCTTGACAAGTTTTCCCTGTGAGTTCTGAGTTCCCATGGAGATTTTTGGGATTCCATTGAGGTTTTTGGGTTCCCATTGAGTTCTTTGGGCTCTCACTGAGATTTTTGGTGTCCCAATGAGGCTTTTGGGGTCTTCATAGATTAGCGCTCTTTATGGATTTGCCATTTCCCTGAAGACTGGGCATTCCCCATACATTTTGGGTTTCTTATATAATCAGGGTTTTCCCATAAATTCATGATTTTTTAAAAATACAGAAGATTAAGCAGAACACACTTGAACCGGGGGGGGGGGTTCCTCCAACCCTGATGAATTTCCCCTGCGAGCTCTGAATTCCCATGGAGTTTTTTAGGGTTCCCCCTGACATTTTTGGGGTTTTTCCCCCCAGGTACGTGCTGGGCCACGAGGCCATGAAGCGCATGCAGACCTCCAACGTGCTGGTGTCGGGGCTGCGGGGCCTGGGCGTGGAGGTGGCCAAGAACCTGGTGCTGGGGGGGGTCAAATCTGTCACCCTGCACGACCCCCACCCCGCAGCCTGGGCCGACCTGGCCTCCCAGGTGGGTCCCTGGGGGCTTTCCTGGGCTTTTTTGGGGTTTTTTTACCATAAATTGTTGTTAATTGTTGTGTTTGGGTGCTGGAGTTTTTTCTGGGTGTGAGGGGATTTTGGAGGGAGGTTTATTGGGGTGGTTTGGGGGGTTTTGGGATGGTTTTAGGGTGTTTTGGAGGTGTTTAGGGTTGGTTTTGGGGGTGTTGGGAGTGTGTTGTGGGGAWTTTGGGATGTTTTGGGGGGTTTTGAAGGGTGGTTTGGGGTTGTTCAGGGGTTCCTGACCCTGGTTCCCCCTGGTTTACCTGCGGGAAGRGGACGTGGGGTGTTTGGGGTTKTTTTWGGGGATGTTTAGGGGTTGTTCTGGGGATGTTTTTGGGGTCGTTTTGGGGATGTTTTGGGGGATGTTTTTGGGGTTGTTTTAAGGATGCTCTTGGACGTGTTTTGGGATTGTTTTGGGGATGTTTTTGGAGTTGTTTTGGGGATGTATTTGAGCTTGTTCTGGGGATGTTTTGGGGTTCCTGACCCCTCGTTCCCCCCAGTTCTACCTGCGGGAGGAGGACGTGGGGCGCAGCCGGGCCGAGGCGACGCTGCCGCGCTTGGCCGAGCTCAACTCCTACGTGGCTGTGAGCAGCACCCGGGAGCCGCTGTCCAAGGAGCTGCTGGGCACATTCCAGGTAACCTGGCACAGCTGTGCCCACCTGGGCAACAGGTGGTAACCCCCTCACGACCGTGTGGCCCACCTAGGGACAGGTTGTAACCCTCAGACAGGTGTGCCCACCTGGGCACATGGCTGTAACGCCCCTCAGAGCAGCTGTGCCCACCTAGGGACAGTGTGAACCCTCAGACAGGTGTGCCCACCTGCGTACAGGTGTAACGCCCTCAGACAGCTGTGCCCACCTAGGGACAGGTGAAACCCTCAGACAGGTGTGCCCACCTAGGGACAGGTGCCCCAAGTAATCCAGGTGGGTGCCCAGGTGAATGCCCAGGTGTGTGCCCAGGTGAATACCCAGGTGGGTGCCCAGATTCCCTAGGTTAGTGCCCAGGTGTGTGCCCAGATTCCCTAGGTTAGTGCCCAGGTGTTTGCCTGGGTGGGTGCCTAGGTGAGTGCCCAGCTGAGTGCCTAGGTGAATACCCAGGTTTGTGCCCAGGTGAATACCCAGGTTTGTGCCCAGGTGAGTGCCCAGGTGCCCTGTCCCACAGGTGGTGGTGCTGACCAACTCCCCACTGGAGGAGCAGCTCTGGGTGGGCGATTTCTGCCACAGCCACGGCATCAAGCTGGTGGTGGCCGACACACGCGGGCTCTTCGGGTGAGGGGCACCCCCACGGGGGGCCTTTTGGGGTCTCTTTTGGGGGGAATTTTGGGGTGGGCCCTTTTGGGGTGAAACTCTTTTGGGGTGGGTCCCTTTGGGGTGGRATTTTTAGAAGGTTTCTTTTTAGGGTGGGGGTTTTATGGTGGATCGCTTTTGGGGTGGGATTTCTAGGAGATTCTTTCCTGGGTGGGATTTTAGGATGGGAATTTTAGAGTAGATCCCTTTCGGGGTGGGATTTTTAGRGGAACTTCCTTTTGAGGGGGAGGATTTTAGGACATTCTTTTCTGTGGTGGGATTTTGGGTTGGGATTTTTGAGGGGGGGATTTTAAGATGGATCCCTTTTAGGAGGCATTTTTAGGAGATTTTTTTGGGATGGGATTTTTGAGGTGGGATTTTGGGCTGGATYCCTTTTGGGGTTCAGCACTGATTCCCCTCCCCTCACAGGCAGCTGTTCTGTGACTTTGGGGACGACATGGTGGTGACAGACCCCAAYGGGGAGCAGCCCCTCAGTGCCATGGTGTCCATGGTCACCAAGGTACGGGGAGGGGACAACTTGGGGTTTCCCCAGGGRGGTGTTCGGTGTCCTGGTCCCCTCAGCACCCCCTGTGTCTCTCGTGTCCCCTCACTCTGCCCCRTGTCCCCAGTGCTGTCCTGGGGAGGTYCCTGGGTGTCCCCCGTGTCCCTTGACCATATCCCATGTCCYCAGGGCTGTCCTGGGGAGGTTCCTGGGTGTCCCCCCCRTGTCCCCTGACRCTGTCCCAYRTCCCCAGGGCTGTCCTGGGGAGGTGACCTGCCTGGACGAGGCACGTCATGGCTTTGAGACGGGCGACTTTGTCACCTTCACGGAGGTGGAGGGGATGGAGGAGCTGAACCGCTGCGGGCCCRTGGAGATCCGAGTGCTGGGTGAGCCCTGGCTCTGGGGGGCCCCTCACCTGGGGGTCCTTTTTGTGGTCTCTGAGGCACCTGGGGGGTCCTTTTTGGGGTCTCTGAGGTACCTGGGGATCCTTTATGGGGTCTCTGAGGCACCTGGAGCTGTGCTGGGGATGTGTCTGAGGTACCTGGGGCCCTTCTTRGGGCGCTCCCCTCACCTGGGGCTGTTCCAGGGGGTTCTCTGAGGCACCTGGGGCCATTTTTGGGGTGTCCCAGACACCTGCATCCCTTTTTTGGGGTGCCCCACACAGTTGGATCCCTTTYTTGGGGTGCCCCACACAGTTGGATCCCGTTTTTGGGGTGCCCCACACAGCTGGGTCCCTTTTTGGGGTGCCCCAGTGATACCCCTGTGTCCCCAGGGCCATACACATTCAGCATCGGGGACACCAGCGGCTACGGGGACTACGTGCGGGGTGGCATCGTCACCCAGGTCAAGATGCCCAAGCACATCCACTTCGTGAGTGGCACTGGGAGCACTGGGAGGGACTGGGAGGGCCCTGGGAGCATTGGGAGGGACTGGGGGGCACTGGGAGCACTGGGAAGGACTGGGGGGCACTGGGAGGGCACTGGGAGCACTGGGGGGCACTGGGAGGGCACCGGGAGGGCACTGGGGGGTACTGGGAGGGACTTGGGTGCTGGTGGGTTATTTTGGGCTATATTGAGCTGTGCTTGGTTGTATTGGATTGGACTGGGTTATACTGGCATATACTGGGTTATACTGGGCTGTACAGGATTGTAGGGAGTTAACTGGGTTATACTGGGCTATACTGGATTATAGTGGTGGTATTGGGTTATACTGGGTTATGCTGGGCTATATGGGTTTATACTGGGCTATACTGGTTTATATTGAGTTATACTGGGTTATAGGAGCTTATACTGGGCTTTACTGGTTTATATTGAGTTATGCTGGGCTATAGAGGTTTATGCTGGGCTATACTGGTTTATACTGGGCTATAGGGGTTTTTACTGGGCTACACTGGTTTATATTGGGTTTTGCTGGGCTATAGGAATTTATACTGGGCCATATTGGGTTATACTGGGCTACACTGGTTTATACTGGGCTATAGGGGTTCATACTGGGCTGTACTGGTTTATACTGGTTTACACTGGTGTGTTTTCTCCAGAAACGGTTGCGGGACGCGCTGGCCGAGCCCGAGATGATGGTGACGGATTTYGGGAAGGCCGAGAGGCCCTCGATGCTGCACTGGGCGTGGCAGGGCCTGCACCGCTTCCTGCAGCAGCACGGCCGCGCCCCGCGGCCCCGCCACCAGGTGGGGACACTGTGGGGACACTGGGGACATGGAGGGGGTTGGGGACATGGAGGTCACCATGATCTGCGCCCAAGCAAGTGGTCCTGGGTTCTGGTGACACTGGGGACATTGAGGGGTTGGGATCATGGAGGTCACCATGGATCTGCCCAAACAAGTGTCCCTGGGGCCCTTCACTTGGTCGACAACTGGCGGACATTGAGCGGTGCTTCGGGGACATGGAGCCACCTGATCTGTCCCAACACGCAGTGTCCCTGGGTTCTGGGACACCTGGGGATATTGAGGGGGCTGGGGGACACAGATGCCACCCCTGATCTGTCCAATGTAAGTTACCGGGTTGTTGCTGACACTGACATTAGGGTGTTGAGACATGGAGAGTCACCATTGATCGTACCAACACAGATGTCCTGGGAGTTCTGGTGACTCTGGTGACATTGAGAGTGTTGGGAACATGGAGGTCACCAAGGCTCCACCAGAATCTGGGGACATCAGAGGGGTTGGGTGTGGTTGGGGCTTGGAGGAGCATGGGGGACATAGAGCCACTGGGTCTTGCACCAACAGGGACCCCCACCATGGTCCCCCTATCTCCTGGGTACACTGGTGACATCATTTGGGGCTGTCACAGACTGTGGAGTGACCTTTGGGCACACTGAGGCCATGGAGGCCACCAAGCCCTGCTCATGGGCCGTCCCCAGCACTGTCCCCAGCACCGTGTCCCTGTCCTTGTCCCYGGCAGGGTGACGCGGCYGAGGTGGTGGCCCTGACCAAGGAGGTGGCGGCGGGGGCCGAGCTGGATGAGGAGCTGGTGCGGGAATTGGCCTTCCAGGCCACCGGCGACCTGGCCCCGGTCAACGCCTTCATCGGCGGCCTGGCCGCACAGGAGGTCATGAAGGTACCRTGTCCCCAGGGCCACCTGGGGCCACTGTCCCCGTGTGTCACAGCTGGAACCGCTCAGCTAACCCTGCCTGGGGTACCAGACTTGGTGTCTGTGTCCCCTGGTGTCCCCTGAGGTCACTGCAGTGTCCCTGAGGTGTTTGCTGGGGTTCCCCTGAGGTCCCTGCCTTGTCCTTGTCCTGTCCCTGATCTGTCCCTCARGGTCCTGGCCCTGTCCCTGACGTGTCACCCTGAGGTTGCTGCCTTGTCCTTGTCCTGTCCCTGATATGTCCACCATAGTCCCAGCCCTGTCCCTGACATGTCACCCTAAGGTTGCTGCCTTGTCCTTGTCCTGTCCCTGATGTGTTCCCTGGGTCCCTTTCTCTGTCCCTGACACGTTTCCAGGTTCCTGTCCCTGATATGTCCAACATAGTCCCAGCCCTGTCCCTGACGTGTCCCCTGGGATGTCCCYGACGTGTCTCCCAGCATCCTGTCCCTGATGTGTCCCCAGGATGACCCTGATCCATCCCTTGGGATGTCCCTGACGTGTCCCCCGGGATTTCCCTGTCCTCAGGCTGTCCCTTTCTCTGAGATGTCCTTGGGTTGTCCTGTCCCAAATTGTCCCTGATGTGTCCCTGGGCTGTCCCTGTCCCTAACTGTCCCTGACTGTCCCTGGGCTGTCCCTGTCCCCCAGGCCGTGTCGGGGAAGTTCACGCCCATCACGCAGTGGCTTTACTTCGATGCGCTCGAGTGTCTGCCCGAGGAGAACCGCGACACGCTGCTCACCGAGGAGCAGTGCCGGCCGGTGAGGGGACACGGGGACACCTGGGGACATGTGGGGGACACTGGGGGGGGCTGGGGGACACCCCTGGAGGGCTGGGAGACACCAGGGGGGCCGGGGGTGTCACCCCTGGATGGCGTCACCTTGTGGGGACATCGGTTGGAGGACATTGCTTAGGGGATCCCCATTGGTCACCCCGCTGGGGACAGCAGGTGCACCATGGGGTCAAGGTGGCCACCAAGCACCCATGGGTGGTCATTCCGTGAGGACACAGCCACGGCTGCTGTCACCCCTGAGTCCCCGTGGTGGCTCTGCAGCCCCGGGGGTGTCCCCTGGCAGGTGACACAGCCAGGTGACACCGGTGTCGCATCGTCCCCAGCGCAACAGCCGCTACGATGGGCAGATCGCCGTGTTCGGGGCCGAGCTGCAGGCCAAGCTGGGCGCCCAGAAATACTTTGTGGTCAGTGTTCCCAATGTCCCCAGTGTCCCCACCCGTGTCCTCTGTCATCCGTGAGTCCCTTGTGTTGTCACCTGATCCTCAAACGTCACCAAATTTCCCTTTGTGAATTTACCAAGTGTCACCTCTCCTACCTGCACATCCCCAGCCCTCCTGCGCCACCCTAAGTGTCCCCATGTGTTCCTTAGGTGTCCCCTGGTGTCCTCACGCGTTTCCTGATTGTTTCTTCTTCACGTCGTCTGCATGTCCTTGATGTCCCTTGTGTCCCCAGCTCTGTTCAAGTGGCCTCAAAGTGTCCCCTCACCCCCATTCCTTTCCCACCATGCATCCCCAACTCTCTTGGGCAACCTCCTGCTCTGTCCCCACATGTCCCCAACCCTGTGGGTCACCTTGTGCTCTGTCCTCATGTGTCCCCAACCCTGTGGGTCACCTTGTGCTCTGTCCCCGCATGTCCCCAACCCTGTGGGTCACCTTGTGCTCTGTCCCCACGTGTCCCCACGTGTCCCTGGCAGGTGGGGGCGGGGGCCATCGGCTGCGAGCTGCTCAAGAACTTCGCCATGGTGGGACTGGGCTGCGGCCCCGAGGGCAGCGTCACCGTCACTGACATGGACACCATCGAGAAGTCCAACCTCAACCGCCAGTTCCTCTTCCGGCCGTGGGACGTCACGGTGAGGGCTGGGAGTGACCCACGGGTTGGCCAACGTTGGGTTGGCTACACCAAGCTGGAGTGGGTTGGGAGGGAGGAGTTGAGGGGACAATGAGGGGCAGAGTTTGGGGGGTCTGGAGAGGCAGGGCCAGTGGGGGTTGATGCTCCCATTGAGTTGGCCAAGGTCAGTGCTTGAGTTTCATGCTCAGTGTCGAAGATTGAGTTTTGGGTTTAACATCAGCAGTTGAAGTGTCATGCTCAACGTCAACACTTAAGTTTCTTGGCCAATGTCAATTGGTTGAGTTTCTTGGCCAAAATCAGCAGTTGAGTTTTGTGCTCAACATCACATTTGAGTTTTTTGGCCAATGTCACCATTAGAGTTTCTTGGCTGACATCAACAGTTGAGTTTCTTGGCCAACATCAACAGTTGAGTTTTTTGGACAATGATAATGTTTGAGTTTCTTGGCCAGTGTAAACAATTGAATTTTGTGCTCAATGTCAGTAGTTGAGTTCTTGGCCAACGCAAACGGTTGAGTTTCTTGGCCAACACGAATGATAGAATTTTTTACTCAACATCAACAGCTGAGTTTCTTGGCCAATGCCARTGGTTGAGTTTCTTGGCCAACGTCAATGATTGAGTTTTGTGCTCAACGTCAATAGTTGAATTTCTTGATCAATGCCAATGGTTGAGTTTCTTGGCCAACATCACCAACTGAATTTCTGAGCTGTGTCATTGCATTAGGAAAGGGGCGTGGCCCACCAGGGCATGTCCCGAGGGGCGTGGCTCATCTCCCAGCTGTTTCCCCACCCACAGAAGCTGAAGTCGGAGCGGGCAGCGGCGGCAGCGCGGGAGATGAACCCGGCACTGCGCGTCAGCAGCCGCACCGACCGCGTGGGCCCCGACACCGAGCGCGTCTACGACGACGACTTCTTCGAGGGGCTGGACGGCGTGGCCAACGCGCTGGACAACGTGGACGCACGTGAGCATGGGGGGCTGGGGACAAAGAGACCTCCGGGGGGGCTGGGGGGACACTTGGGGAGCTAAGGGGATCCCTGGGGGTGCTATGGGCACCCTTTGGGGACTATGGGGACCTTTGTGGGGCTATGGGGACCCTTGTGGGGGTATGGAGACGCTTGGAGGGCTGCTCCATAGCCCCTGCTTGTGCCCCATAACCCCTGCTTGTGCCCTATATCTGAGGGTTCCCCACAGCCCCTGGGGTGCCCCATATTCACAGGGTGCCCTATAACCCTTAGAGATGTTAGACGGTGTGTACTGTGGGGTGCCCATATCTGGGGGTACCCCATAGGCCCTGAGGGTGCCTTGTACCTCCTGGCCTGCCCCATAACTGCCCCACACCCCCTGGGCTGCCCCATAACTGCCCCCCACCCCTGGGCAGGGCTGTACATGGACCAATGCTGTGTTTACTGTAGGGTCCCCTATATCCCTTTGTCATGCCCTATATTTAGGGGTGCCCTACAGCCATTTGGGGTGCCCTACAGCCCTTTGGGGTGCYCCACACCCCCTGGGCTGCCCCATAACTGCCCCCCACCCCCGGGCAGGGCTGTACATGGACCGGCGCTGCGTTTATTACCGGAAGCCGCTGCTGGAGTCGGGCACGTTGGGCACCAAGGGCAACGTGCAGGTGGTGATCCCGTTCCTGAGCGAGTCCTATAGCTCCAGCCAGGACCCCCCCGAGAAGGCCATTCCCATCTGCACCCTCAAGAACTTCCCCAACGCCATCGAGCACACACTGCAGGTGCGTCCAGGTGTGCCCAGGGCTGTGGGGGGCACCTGGGGGGTCCCAGGTGGTTTTTKGGAGGGGTTGCAGATGGTTGGGTGGTGTTTGAGGGGTCCTGGAGAGCATAGGGGTGCTGTTTTGAGGCATCCCAGACTCTGGGTTCCATGGTTTGGGGGGGTTCTGGATCTGGGGTTGTGGTTTGAGGGGTCTTGGACACTGGAGTTGTTGTTTTGGGGGGTTGTGGACATCAGGTTCCCTGGTTTTGGGGGGTCCTGGGTTCTGTTTTGGGGGTTCTGAACAATAGGGTTGTGGTTTAGGGGGTGTCCTGGACACAGGGGTCCCAGTTTGGGGGATCCCAGATGCAGTGTTCCCTGGTTTTGGGGGTCCTGGACACTGAAGTGCACATTTTGGGGGGTCCTGGACACTGGGGTTCTGGTTTTGGGGGATCCCAGACACAGGGTTTCCTGGTTTGGACCCTGAGGTTCTGGTTCTGGGGGTGTGGACACTGCAGTCCTTGGTTTTGGGGGGATCTGAACATCAGGGTCCCTGGTTTTGGGGGTCCTGGGTTTTGTTTTGGGGGTTCTGGGTTCTGTTTTGGGGGATTCTGGACACTTGAGTCCCCATTTTGGGGGGGTTTGGACAGCGGGTTCTGTTTTTGGGGTGTCCTGGGCACTGCAGCCCCCGTTTTGGGGTGTCCTGGGCACTGCAGTCGCTGTTTTGGGGTGCCCCTGGTGCCAGGACCCCCCAGTGACCCCCTCGTTGTTGCAGTGGGCGCGTGATGAGTTCGAGGGGCTCTTCAAGCAGCCGGCCGAGAACGTGAACCAGTACCTGATGTGAGTGTGGGGGACGGGCACCCCAAATCCCAATGGACCCCCCCCCCCAAATCCCACAGGAGTCCCACAAGGACCCCAAATTCCTGGAGTGGACCCTGTTCCTTATGGAGACCCCCCTTAACTCTGTACCCCCTTTTACCTGGAGACCCCAAATTCACCTTTTTGGGATCTCCATAACGCCCTGCACCCCTTTTCCCTGGGGACCCCAAATTCCTGGAGGGGACCCTGTATCCCCATAACCCCCTGCACCACCTTTTCCCCCAGGGACCCCAAGTTCCTGGAGCTCACCCTTTACCCCTGTACCCCCATAACCCCTGTGACCCATTGTCACCCCYYTTTYCCCCCAGGGACCCCAAGTTCCTGGAGCGGACCCTGCGCCTGGCGGGCACGCAGCCGCTGGAGGTGCTGGAGGCCGTGCAGCGCAGCCTGGTCAGCGACCGGCCCCGCGCCTGGCCCGACTGCGTGGCCTGGGCCTGCCGGCACTGGCACCGCCAGTACAGCAACAACATCCGCCAGCTGCTGCACAACTTCCCCCCGGGACAGGTTCGTTAACTCCTTATTTCGTTAATTACCTCCTTAGCCCTGATTAATTGCCCCATTAGCCCTATAAGTTATCTCATTTACCCCCACTGCTTCATTTAYCCCAACCACATTTACCCCAACATCCRCCAGCTCCTGCTCAACCCCCGCCCCAGGACAGGTGGGAGAGCTTCGTTAACTCATTATTTAATTAATTATTTCATTAGCCTGGATTAATTACYCTAATAACCCCATTAGTTATTTCATTTACCCCCGTTGCTCCATTTACCCCGACATCTGCCTGCTGCTGCACAACYTCCCTCCAGGACAGGTGGATACCTGAWAATTATCTCGTTAAYGTGGTTAATTACSTCATCAGCGTAGATTATTAGCCCTATTAACACCAATAGTTCATTTACCCCAATATCTGCCAGCTGCTGCACAATTTCCCCCCAGGACAGGTGGGAGTGCGCTCATTGCCTTGTTAATTTAATCAATTACATCATTAGCCCTGATTAATTACCACATTAACCCCATTAATTACCTTGTTTACCCTCATTGCTTTGTTTACTCCAACACCTGCCAATTAATTACCTTGTTAACCCTATTAATTACTTTACCCCAATATATGCCAAGACAAGGGAGAACCCCTTGATTATCACATTAATGTAATTAATACATTGTTAACTTAAACACTTGGCTCAGTAACTCCAATTAATAGCTCATTAAGCTCAATTAATGACCGTCATTAACCCTGATTTTCTCCATTCCCCCCCCAGAAAACAAACTCGGGGACCCTGTTCTGGTCGGGGCCCAAGCGCTGCCCCCACCCCCTCGTGTTTGACCCCGACAATGTGAGTGGGGTCACCTGGGGGAGGGGAYATCACCTGGGGGAGGGGACATCACCTGGGGAGGGGACATCACCTGGGTCACCTGTGGGGGTGGGGTTGTCACCTGTGTCACCCTTTGGGCCCATCATCCCAATAATAGCATTTTTGGGAGTTGTTGGTCATTGTTGGGTTCCAGTTTTTGGGTGCCACCTGCCCCCCCATGGGTGCCACCTGTGCCCTTCTGAGTGCCCCCCCATGCCCCTCTGGGTGTCACCTGCCCCCTATGGGTACCACCTGTCCCCCGTGGGTGCTCCCCCATGCCCCTCTGAGTGCCACCCGTGCCCCTGTGGGTGCCACCTGCCCCCTCTGGCTGCTGTCTGCCCCCCGTGGGTTCCACCCCTCACGTCTCTAGGTGCCACCCCCGCCCCGTGGGTGCCACCCGTGCTCCTCTGGGTGCCACTCGTGCCCTCTATTCCCCAGCCCCTGCACCTGGACTACGTGGTGGCGGCGGCGAACCTGTTTGCTCAGAGCTATGGCATCGCGGGCTCGCGGGACCGGGCGGCCGTGGCCGAGCTGCTGCGGCACGTCCGGGTGCCCCCGTTCGCGCCCAAGGCCGGCGTGCGCATCCACGTGTCCGACCAGGAGCTGCAGAGYGCCAGCGCYGCACTGGGTATGGCATGGGGGGCACTGGGAGAACTGGGAGAGGGGCTGGGGGCACTGGGAGAGGGGCTGGGGGCACTGGRACAGGAGCTGCAGAGCRCCAGCGCYGCACTGGGTACRGCATGGGGGGCACTGGGAGAACTGGGAGAGRGGCTGGGGGCACTGGGACAGGAGCTGCAGAGCRCCAGYGCCGCACTGGGTATGGGATGGGGGCACTGGGAGAGGGGCTGGGGGCACTGGGGGTACTGGGAAGGGGACTGGGGCACTGGGGAGCTGCCAGTGCCACACTGGGGGGGCTTTGAATGCCACTTTGGGTGAAGGGGCTGGGGGTCTCACATGTGCCCCTCCCTCCCTCCCTCCCCACAGACGACGGGCGCCTGGAGGAGCTGAAGGCGTCGCTGCCCAGCCCCGAGGAGCTGCCGGGGTTCCGGATGTTCCCCATCGACTTTGAGAAGGTGGGTGCTGCCCCCCTCGGTGTCCCCCACCCACCCCTGGGTGCCCCCCACCCACCCCTGTCTGTCCCCAGGACGATGACACCAATTTCCACATGGATTTCATCGTGGCCGCCTCCAACCTGCGGGCGGAGAACTACGACATCCCCCCAGCCGACCGCCACAAGGTGGGCACTGGGGAGGGACTGGGGGTACTGGGAGCACTGGGGAGGGGCTGGGGGAGCACTGGGGAGGGGCTGGAGGGTACTGGGAGCACTGGGGGAGCACTGGGAAGGGATTGGAGGATACTGGAGGACACGGGAGGGCAGCATTGTCACTGCAGATGAGAAGTTGGGAGCACTGGGGGTACTGGGAGGCACTGGGAGCACTGGGGGGCTATTAATGTCACAATGGGTGAGGGTCTGGGGTGACCTATGGGGTTGTTGTGGGGTGTCAAGGGTGTCTATGGGGTTATTATGGGTGCTGGGGGGCGTTCCAGGGGTTGTTATGGGTGCTAGGGGGTTATTATGGGTGATTTGGGGTATTCCAGGGGTTATTATGGGGTGCTATGGGGTTTTTATGGGTGCTTGGGGGTGTTTTAGGGTATTCCAGGGGTTATTATGGGTGTTTTAGGGTATTCCAGGGGTTATTATGATGTGCTGTAGGGTTTTTATGGGGTTATTATGGGTGCTTTGGGGTATTCCAAGGATTATTATGGGGTGCTATGGGGTTTTAGGGTGCTGGGTGTGCTTTGGGTTATTCCAGTGGTTATTCTGGGATGTGTGGGGCACACACAGAGCCCATATGGACCCCACAGTGGGGCCCTGGGGGTTCTGTGAGTCCCTCAGTCTGATTTTTGGGGCCATCCCCTAAACCCTAAATGCCTTTTTTTGTGTCTCCCCCAGAGCAAACTGATCGCAGGGAAGATCATCCCGGCCATCGCCACCACCACGGCGGCCGTGGTGGGCCTGGCGTGCCTGGAGCTCTTCAAGCTGGTGCAGGGGCACCGCCGGCTGAGCTCCTACAAAAACGCCTTCCTCAACCTGGCCCTGCCCTTCGTGGGCTTCTCCGAGCCCCTCGCCTGCCCCCGCAACAAGGTGGGCACTGCCAGGGCTTGGGGGGCAACAGCACGGGGGGTTTGGGGTCACTGGGGGCGGGCAGAGGGGATTTGGGGTCACGGTGGGGCTGGGGGGTGGGGGGAGAGGGGATTTGGGGTCATAGTGGGGCTGGGAGTCACTCCCAGCAGGGATTTGGGGTTGCAATGGGGCTGGGGGTCACTCCCAGCAGGGATTTGGGGTCCCCCCATGGCTCTGACCGTCCCCACCGTGTCCCCAGTACTACGAGGTGGAGTGGACGCTGTGGGACCGGTTCGAGGTGCAGGGGCTGCAGCCCGACGGGCAGGAGATGACCCTGCGCCAGTTCCTCGCCTACTTCAAGGTACTGGGAGGGACTGGGAGGGCGAGAAGAGATATGTTGCCTCCGGTCCGTGTGGCCACAGGTGGGACAGGGACACTGGCGGGGACACTGGAGACAACTCAGGGAGGGAGGCATTGACACAGGAGGGACATTGGGACAACTCAGTGGTAGCAGGGACACAGGGACATTGGGGAAACACTAAGGGGTTGCAGGGACACACCAGGAGGACATTGGGCGACACTCGGGGGTGGTGACAGGGACACAGGGAGGGACCATTGGGACATTGGGAACACTCAGTGAAGGGTGGCAGGATGACTGGGAAGGACATGAGGAACACTGGGTGTATCTAGCGATTGAGGGGGTGACAGGAACACAGGAGGGACGTGAGGACATTGGACACATTGAGGGGGTGGCAGGAACACAGGGAGCGGATGTGAGGAATGGGTACACTTCAGGAGGGAGCATGGGACACTGGCACTAATGCGGGACGCACTGGGCGGCAACACAAACTGGATGTCCCCCCCGTTTGGGGAGGTAACACTGATGTCCCCAGTGTGGGGGTGACTGGGGGGCGCTGGGATGTCCCTGTGGTGGCCCAGGTGTCACCAGGCAACGGTGGTGACCACTGTCACCCACTGTGTCACCCCCCAGCAGACACCAGAGGGACGCCCCACTTTGAGGAGCGTGCCTGGAACAGGGAGGGGGACCCCGAGGACCATGAACCCTCCCAGCCAGGGGACGTGACGGGTGGAGGGGGGGGCTGGAGTCCCTTGGCGGGGGGTTCCTGTGGTGTGGGGTCCTCCAGAAGGTCCCCAGTGGGTGTTGGGACATCACTGGAGGGTCTGGGGGTGTCACCGCATGGGTGCTGTGGGGGGCAAGGGAGCAACTGGGGGTGAATTTGGGTGCTGGGCGGGGTCGAGGGGTCCTGTGGGGTGTTCGGGCGGGCGCTGGGGGGGTTCCTCAGTTGTTTGGGGGGGGGTCTCTGGAACCTTTCTCTCTTCCCCCAGGGCTCGCGGCAGCGCCGGGAGCCCTGAAAAAGGGGACCCCCCGCCGGCCCACACCAGACCCCTGGCTGGTTTGGGTCCTGGTGCCCCCACAGTGCTGCGCACGGCCCAGTGGCAGCTTCCAGAAGGGGTGAGGATTGGAGGGAACTGGGGGAACTGGAGGGACTGGAAGGAAGAAATCGGGGGGGACTGGGGGAACCCCAAAAACCGCAAAGGTCCAAACTCAGAGGGCCCAAGAAATGGGGGGAAAACCCCAAAATGCTGTGTGTCCCCAAAACTCGGGGAGGCCTAAAGGTCGTGGCGCCCGTGACTCCTCATCCCCGGTGTCCCCCTGTCCCCAGGGTACGCTGGCCGTGGAGCGTGCCGAGCTCCAGGCCACCATGGAGGCTGCGGCCGCCGTACCGGCAGCTCCTGCGGCAGAAACGTCACCGTGGCCGGGGAAGCGCGTTACAGCCCAGAGCTCCACGGGAACCCTGGACAAGCAAGGACACCGAGGTTGACACAGTGCGATCTCAGTGACTGCGTGACGCCGAAGGACACATCTGCAGGTGACGCATGGGGACACGATGAGAGTATAGGTGACACTGTGAGCCATGGGGATGCGGGTGGACACAGGGCTGTTTGGCCTGACCTTCACAGGTGACACCAGCTGCCACCGGTGACACTTGATGACAGCAGCACCTGCCTGTGGGGTACACCAAGTCCCCAATAGCCTGCGGGTGACACTCAGGTGACACCAGGTGACACTGAGTACTTTGCCAGGCTGACACCACAAGCCCCGCACGGTGAACTGAGGGGGGCAACTCCCCCCATGTCCCCACCCCCCAATAAGCCATCCCTGGGGCACCACAGGGTCATTGTCACTGGTGTCTGGTGCCAGCCGTGCCCTGCCACCATGGCCAATGTCCCCTCAGGATGGTTTGTTCACCGTTGTCAATGATCCTGGTCATCGCAGTTCGCCACCACAGTTCATTTTGTCACCGCTGTCACATGCCAGCAACAAGCAGTGCCATTGTCACTGTGTCATACTGCTGGCTGTGCCAGTGGCACCGTGGGTCATTTGTCACCGCGTAGTCAACATGCAGCCACGGCAATGCCAACGATAGGGTTCATTTGTCACCGCTGTCACGTGCAAGTGCCTGCCCAGCACCACACGTGGTTCAAACAACACCCCCTTTTGCCAAGGCTATGTTTTACTTGGGCCGGGGCCCTTCCACCCCGCCCCCAGACCCACCCCCCACCTCAGGGGGGCGGGGCCAGACACATACAACGACTATGGAGAGGGGCGGGGCGTGACGGGGCGTGGCTGTGCGAGGGCGTGGCCGGCGGAGGGCGGGGCCGGACGCCCCTAAGCGGATGGTTGTAGCGACGTCAAGGGCACCTCGATGTCGTCGTCGCCTGTCGCTCGTTGAGCACAGCTCGATACACCGAGCGGCCTTGACAGTGGCGGCCCAGCTTCTTCTGGACACCCGCGTCACGACTCTGTCAAATCCTGTGGGGACATGGGGGACATGGGCAGGGACAGGCGGGCACGGTCATATCCTGCGGGACAGGGGGACATGCAGGGACAGGGGGTAGGGTCTCTGTACATACCTGCGGGACAGGGGACATGGGGCATGTCATCCCTCTGCGGACAAGCGGGAACATAGGGGGACATGAAAAGACACATGCAGAGGTCATTCTCTGGGGCCTGAAGGACACCAGGGAGTGCCAGGGGCATCACACAAGGAGGGGAACGGCCACATCCCTTCCCACCCCTGCGGACATTTCCCCCACCACAGGGCTGCTCGTTCTCCGCCCCAGACGCATCCCCTGCCATGGGACTGTGCCTGCCCTGAATCCCACCCATGCCCCCAGTGTCCCCCAGTGTCACCTAACCGGTTTGGTCGTGGCCCGCTGCGCAGCCAGCTTGGCGCCGTCCACATGAATGAAGGAGTTAGAGCCATGGACAGCCGGCCCTGGGACCAGCATTGGTCGATCCTCCAGCCGGTGCTCCCTTCTGTGGGGACACGGGACCAGGGCTCAGCAGGGCTCGGGGACATCAGCCACCACGGGAACCCGCGGACCTTTGGTGACTATCAGAACCACCACAAGGGCAACCAATGGCGCTAATCCTCATAGCCTTGGGACAATCAAGCCACCAACGGGGGGTCACGTGTGGCTTGGGGACATCAGCCCACCATGGGGCATCCCACGGACCCCACAATGGCCCTGGGGACCATTAGCCACCATGGGAACCTGGGGAACAGTCGGCCACAACATAGATTGACCCTTCCCCATTCCAGCATCCCTCTCGGTTGGGGTGGGCCCTCATTTTGTCCCCTGCCC
>NDFG01000685.1:9653-24197 GCA_002167245.1 Sporophila hypoxantha
CATACTTAGATGCCAGCCTAACACCAGGCTCTGCTGGAATTCCTGCTTTTTCCTGGGGATGTGCATTCTCCTTTTGGGGATTTTCTCTGTTGGGAGAAAAATCATCCTGCGCAAAATGTCAGGACTGTGTCAGATTCCACACACAAATCCAGGAGGCACTGCAGGGTGGGATGCCCCAGGAATCTTCGCACACAAGAATTCAGGATGTTTAGATTTCAAATATGGAAACAGAACACTTCCAGTGGCAGTTTTTAGGGAACGCACTATTGATCCAGTGAAAAACAGGGAATAAATGCCATGGATCTTCTGAGGATGGGAGAGGGTGAGGAAGATTTGGCAGGAAAAGAGCCAAAAAAGCTTCTCCTGGAGACAAAGAGATCCCTTGATCTTTAGGGAATTTCCCAAACCTCTCACACCTTTCCAAGGAAAAACCCTCTCTCTGGTCAGGCTTGGTACTTTGGGACAGGAACTACAAAGATTCCTGGATCCCACCCTTGGGATAAAAGATTCTACAAAGATTCCAAGGGAATTCTTTGGCCCATTTTTCTGCAGCACATGGATAACACTCCAAAAAAAAAAAATTCAAGGGTAAAACTCAAAGAGAAAAGCAAAACATACTTTTAAAAAGTTCCGTATTTTGTGGAAAAACTTCATGCGCAGGCATCAAGATTTTTTTAGGATGGGAGGAATATTTCAGCCCCCTAGTCCTGGAATAGTCAAGGGAAGGTGCACAAGGATTGGGGTTTTGTGTTTTAAAGAATTTCATAGGAATAAATTGGATTCCATATTCTTTCAAGGAGAGGACTGACATGGAACAATGGTAAATCTCTGTGAGAACAGGAACAAGCCCAGCAGCTCCTGTCCCATTCTATGGGCTCCATAATTCCCTGAAAATTTCTCACTTCGCACCGCCTAAAAATAGAGATTTCCACAGGAAAACTTCTTCCTTGTTTTTTAATTTTAAATTATTGTCCAGAAGCTCAAAAAGGCTGGGGGTTTAGGAATAATGGGGAAAACAATTCTCTATTTGCCATCACTTCGCCAAGTCTTCTAAAATCAGAGCATTTCCACAGTATAAACTCCTTTCCCTATTATATTATAATTATTTTTCGCAGAGCTTCAGGCAGGGTTAGGAGAGGGGAATTTCTGCATTTTCCATCATTCCCCATCTTTAAAAATCAGAGATTTCCACAGGAAACTCCTTCCCTAATTATCAATTAATTTTTCGCAGAGCTCAGGCGGGGTTAGGAATGGGAGAATTCTCTCATTCCTCATTCCCATCTCCTAAAAATCAGAGATCTTCCAAGGAAACTCTTTCCTATTAATATATTTTTATAACCAGGCAGGTCTAGGCATGGGCTTACGCTCTGCAGTTATCGAGTTCAGAACCCCATATATAAATTTTCTGCTCGCAGGTTGGGATGAATTCCATTTCCACTCCCAGTTTCCTAAAATCAGAAGATTTCCATAAGAATCTTCCCTATTAATTATTCATTATTTATAACCTCAGAGCTTAGCAGGTGTTATGGAGGGGAGAATTTCTCATTTCCATCACTCCCAGTCTAAAAATCAAAAGAATTTTCCAGATGAACTCCTTCCCTATTAATTATAATGTATTTTCACAGAGCTCAGGCAGGGTTAGGAACTGGGAGAATTATCATTTCCACTCACTTCCACCCCTAAAAATCAGAGATTCACAGATTGAACTTCTTCCTATTAATGATAATTTATCTATTTTCCAGAGCCTCAGCAGGGTTAGGAATGGGAAAATTCTCATTTCAATCACTCCGCATCTCTAAAAAATCGAGATTTCCAGATGAAAAACTCCTCCCATTAATTATAATTATCTTTCTAAGAGCTCAGGCTGGGTTAGGAGTGGGACGAATTTCTCCTTCATCCACTTCCCCTTCGTAAAATCAGAGATTTCCACATGAAACCTCTTTCCCCTATTTAATATATAATTATTTTCGTATAGAGACCTCAGGCTGCGGTTAGGAATGGGAAATTCTCATCTCATCTGTGCTCCCAATCGCTCTAAAAATCAGAGGATTCTCACAGATAAACTCCTTCCCTATTAATTATACAATTATTTTCCAGACTCAGGCAGGCTAGGAGAATGGGAGAATTCTCATTTCCACTATCCAGGTCTCTAAAAATCAGAGATTTCCAGAGAAACTTCCTTCCCTATTAATATATTTATTTCGCAGAGGCTCAGGTAAGGGTTAGGAATGGGAAAATTCTCAATTCCCAGTGCTCCGCAGTCTCTAAAAAATCAGAGATTTCCAGAAAAACTCCTTCCATAATTAAATTATAATTATTGCCAGAGCTCAGGCCATGGTTTTGGAATGGGACAATTCTTCATTATATACATTAACCCTAAAATAGAGATATTCCACAGAATTTTTCCTTCTAATTCTCAATTCAATCCTTCTATCAGACTTCAGGCAGGGTTTCGGAAATGGGGAATTCCCACATTCCCATCAATCACCAGTCTAAACAAATCATAAGATTTGCCCAGAACAACTCCTTCCCTAACTTAATTATGATAATTATTATCTATAAGCTCAGCTGGGTTAAGGATATGGGAAAATTCTCATTCTCCAGTCATCCCAAGTCTCTAAAAATCAGAGACTTTCACAGAGAAACTCTTCCCTATAATTTATTATTATCTATACAGAGTAGCGTTAGGTTCTATTTCTTCACTCCCCTAAAAAATTAAAATCAGTTTTCAAAGGGACCCTCTTTTTTTTCTCCCCCCCAAATAAATTAAATTTTTTTTTTTTTTTTATAGGAGCTAGGCGGTAATGGAGAATTCTGCATTTCCATCACTCAGTCCTCTAAAAATCAGAAGATTTTCGCACAGAAACTCTTCTATTAATTATAATTAAATTAAAACATGAGGTTTTTTCTGGGAAGAGGAAGATTCTTTGGGAAGGAAAAAAGGGATTTTCCAGCAAGAGGCAAATTTTTAGGGGAGAAAAATGGAGCAGTTTTTCAAGCCAAGTCGAGAGAAAAATGGGGTTTTTTTCTGGGAAGAGGAAAAATTTGGGAAGGGAAAAAGATTTCCCAGAAGAGGAAGATGTTTAGGGAGAAAAAGGGGGATTTTCAGCCAGAGGGCCTGAGGGGAAAATGAGGTTTTTCATGGAAGAGGAAAATTTGGAAGGGAAAAAGGATTTTCCAGCAAGAGGCAGCATTTTTGGGGAAGGATTAGCCAAAGTTGGGAGAAATAGGTTTTCAGCAAGAGGAGATAATTTTGGGAAGGAAAAAAAGATTTTTCCAGCAGAGGAAGCATTTTTGGGACGAAAAAATAAGGGATTTCGCAGCTGGGAAAACGTTTTCAAAGCAGAAAATTTGGGAAAGTTTGAGAGGAAAGGAAATGCGGGTTTGCAAAGTCGAGAAAATTTTTCACACAGAGGAAAAATTTTCGAGGAAAGTAGCAAGAGAATTAGGGAAAAGGGATTTCGCAGTCGGAGATGGGTCAGCAAGAGAATTGGGAAGGAAAAAAGGGATTTCAGTAAAGGAGATTTTTGGATGGGATTCTCAGCAGAACAATGGGAAGATTACGCAGGAAATTTGGGGAAAAAGGGTTTGCAGGAGATTGGAAATAGATCAAAGTCTGGAAAGGGTTTTTTGGGAAGCAAATGGAGAAAAAAAAATTTTCGCAAAGGGTTTTAGGGAGACTGGGTTTTCACCGCCGAGATAGTTGTCAAGGAACAATTTGTGAAGGGAAGGGATTACTAGAGGATTGGGAAAGGTTTCAAGTGGAAGATTGCAGAATGACAGAAAAGCCATTGGGAGAAATTATTTGAATCTGGACTGCGAAGCTTGGAGAAAAGGATTCACAGAGTTTTGGAAAAAGTTCGCAATTTGGGTAAAGGGTTTTAAGAAAGAAACTTTTGGAAGAAACAAGTTTTTCCAGGCTTTGAAGAATATTTTCCAGCAAGAGGAAGATTTTGGGAAGAAAAAATGAGGTTTCAGCAAGATCTTGAGGAGAAAAAAAGGGGTTTTCTGCAAGAGGAAGTTTTTTGGGAAGGAAAAAGGATTTTCCAGCAAGTGAAGATTTTTGGGAAGGAAAAAAGGGGTTTTACACCAAGAGGTTAGTTTTTGTGGAAAGAATAAAGGATTTTGCAGCAAGAGGAAGATTTTGGGAAGAAAGAGATGGTTCCAGAAAAGAGCTTGAGGAGGAAAAAAAGGGGTTTTCTGCAAGAGGAAGATTTTTTGGGAAGGAAAAAAGAGATTTTCCAGCAAGAAGCAGTTTTTTGGGGAAGAAAATATTGGAGGTTTCAGCAAGATTCATGAGCGGATGGAAAAAAGAGGTTTTTCTGCAAGAGGAAGATTTTTTTTGGGAAGGAAAAAGGATTTTTCAGAAAGAAAAAGCTTTGGGAAGGAAAAAATGAGGTTTCAGAAAGATCTTGAGGAGAAAAAGGGGTTTTTCACAAGAGGAAAATTTTGGGAGGAAAAAGGGTTTTTCCAGCAAAGAGTTATTGGGAGGAGGAAAAAAGAGATTTTTCCCAAAAAAGTTTGGGAAGAAAAAATATGAGGTTTCAGAAGATCGTGAGGAGAAAAAGGGGTTTTTAGCAAGAGGAAGATTTTGGGAAGAAAAAAAGGGGTTTTCCAGCAACAGAAGATTTGGGAAGGAAAAAAGGGTTTTACACCAAAAAAACAGTTTTTTTGGAAGAAAAATATTGAGGTTTCAGCAAGTCTTGAGGAGAAAAAGGGGTATTTCATCAAGAGGGAAGATTTTAGAAGGAAAAAAAGGAGGGTTTTAGGCAGAGGCAGATTTTTAGGTAGAAAAGAAAGGTTTTTCAGCCACTTGGACAGAGACTCGTTAGGGTGAGGGGACGCTCCTCGTGGAGGTCTGGGATAAACCCGTGGGAACACAACAGACTTAAACAAGGAGAGGATGAGAAACTGAGAGAAAAGCAGCAAAATCAACCTGAGAAGGGCCAAAAGAATCGAGATGTGAGGCAGGAACAAGCTCCCTGCAATGGCCCTGCCCTGGACCCTGCAATGTCCAACCGCGGCTGGTGGGGCTGGAGCAGCCGGACAGGGGACGTGCTGGGGCTGAGGTTTTAAATCCACTCCATGAATTTCCATGAAGTTTAAAACCCATCCCATGAATCCATGAGGTTTAAGATCCCATCCATGAGGTTTAAAATCCCATCCCATGATCCATGAGGGTTTTAAGATCCCTTTCCAACATCAGAGGTTTAAGACCCCATTCCATGATTCCATGAGGTTTTAAGATCCCATTCCCGTGAGGTTTTAAGATCCTTCTTATGAGGTTTAAGACCATTCCATGATTCCATTGAGTTTAAGATCCCATTCCATGATTTCCATGAGGTTTTAAGATCCCATTCCATGATTCCAAGAAATAAAGGGATTTTGCAGCAGAGGAAGATTTTGGGAAAGAAAGAGAGGTGTCCAGAAGAGCTTGAGGAGGAAAAAAAGGGTTTTCTGCAAGAGGAAGTTTTTTTGGGAAGGAAAAAAGAGATTTTCCAGCAAGATTCCATACGTTTAAGTCCCATTCCATTGTTCTATGAGGTTTAAGATCCCATTCTTATGATTCCATGAGGTAAACATCCCATCCATGAATCCATGAGGTTTAAAATCTCCATCCCCAATGACTCCATGAGGTTTAATACCATTCCCATTGATTCCATTAGGTTTAAAATTCCCACCCATGAGGTTTAAGACCCCATTCCATGTTCATGAGGTTTTAAGATCCCATTCCATAATTCCATGAGGTTTTAAGATCCCTTTCCATTGATCCATGAGGTTTGAAGATCCCATCCTTCCATGAGGTTTAAGATCCCATTCCATGATTCCATGGAGGTTAAGATCCCATTCCCATGAGGTTTTAAGATCCCCATTCATCCATGAGGTTTAAATCCCATTCCATGAAGGTTTTAAATCATCCATACTCCATGAGTTTAAGATCCCTTCCATGATTCCATGAGGTTTAAGACCCTTTCCATTGATTCCATGAGGTTTAAGATCCCTTTCCTCATGATTCCATGAGATTTAAAGATCCCCATTCCATGACCTCCATGAGGTTTAAGATCCCATCCCCTTTGATTTCAGACTGGTTTGGAAGGGGGAAGGACCAAGGACAGGCAGCAAACATGGGAATTCCCATGGGAATGTGCCTCTCCAAGAGGGAGTGTTCCAGAGCTGGCTCAGGAGGAGGAACAGGCTCCTCAGAGCTGCAAGATCCCTGTGCTCTCCCTCAGAAATGTTTGCACATTCTGGCGTTCACAGAAGGTCCCAAACAAAACAAAATAATTTAAAAATGTAAAGGATGGTGTATGGAAGCAGCAGCCTCTCCCAAAACGCACAATTCCCTATTGGAACAAGAGGATTCCCCATCCCAAGAGCTCCCAATTAAATCTGAGCCTCAGGGGGTACTTGAGAAGGAGGCAATCCAAAGGAGGATGATGATGCTGGGAAGGGCTTCAGCCCCTGGAATGGGCACCTGAGCATCTGAGGTTGTTTCCTGCTCCCAGGGATGGATCCAAGCTCCAAACCATTTCCTAATGGAATTTCCTATTCCTCTCCAAGGTGAAACAAGCCTGGCCAATCAAGCCAGCAGTTTTTTGGTGATCATCCCTGCTTTTCAGTTTTTCCACATGTGTATTCCGCTGCTCCAAAGGAGATGGAGGCTTGCAGGGGGAAGAACTTCCATCCACTTTGGACAGAGAAAACCCCAAAAGCTGGGTTCACCCCAACACCAAGAACTGTGGTCTTTGCTCCACCACTCCACAGTAAGCTGGAGTTAATTATTAATTTTTAAATTTAATAAATTTAAAAATTTTAATTTAAAATTTTTAAAATTAACTCCACAATAAGTGGAGTTAATTATTTAAAAAAACCACATGGAAAGAGATTGAATTGATCAAACACCAATATGCAGCCAAAATCCCACTGCCAGCTCCTCCTCCTTCCAAAGCCCACAATTCTCTCTTCTTAGGATTCTGAAATCCCATAAAAATCCTTATATTACACTGGTACCACTCCACTGCAAACCTTCAGGCCCAAATACAGATTTTGATGGCAAATGAGTTATTGTTTACCTATAGATGGGGTATTTGAAGGGGTATTTGTCAGGAAGGTCGACTCTAACTTTCCATACTCCACCTTCATAGGGTGCTGCAAGGGAGGAAAAGCAGGAATTAGACACCGCACAGCTGAGAGAGGACAAACAGAACCAGAATATTCAGGAAAACAATCCTGGAATAATCCACAGCTCCACTGGAGGGAGATTTCAAAGCCTTTTCCCTGCTCTGCCTCAGCACAAAGACACCAGAGCCTGATTACAAACCAGGCACTGAGGGATAATCCCCTTACCTTTGGAGATGGTGCTAATTAAGGTGGAAAAGCCATTTTAATGACAACTCCATGGAAATTCCCATGAGTGATGCAGGTTTGAGCAGGTCTAGAAAGCTCAGGGTGCTGAGGAGTTTTCCAGAGCTCCAAGGGGTGGGGTCTGTCCATGGCCATGCTCCCAGCTGGATCCTCCCACCCTCAGAATGTGGATTTCTCTCCTCAGATTTGCTCATCTGGAAATGGCATTTCCCTATATCCCCAAGCCAGTGGATTGCTTTTTTGGAAGGGCAGGGTCATGAACTTACTTCCTTGTGTCCATAAAACTTCACAACAAATTCGTTGAGTCCTCTAAGATTGTGACTTCGTGTTTGCTCTCGATCCTGGTGCAGCAAGTCAAGGAAAAACACCCAAACAGGAAACAAAACCCATTTACTCACACCCAAGGAATGCACTCAAAGCCCACTGACCCAAATATTCAAATTATCCCGAGCCCCACGTGGAATTTAGTGTCCTGACACATTGATGACCACAGCACCACACATGGCAAAAAGCCATTCCCACCCTCCCCTGCCCTGAGAACCTTTGGCATGAAATCCTCAGAAATTTTCCATTTTCCATCCCCTCCTGCACAGAGCAAGCTCAGATCTGGGAGGGCACTGGGACTTAATTTAAATAAATCCACTGCTCCAATGAATTCCCTTCTCCCTCCCTCCCCCACAGCTCCCAGCAAATCCTGGCAATCCCGTGTTTAATCTGACTTGCAAGACCAAAAAAACTCCTCTGGTCTGAGAAATGGGGGTTAAAAGAACAACAGGGAGATATAAAGTGCTCTGAAGGAAGAAGGGAACAGAAAGGGAAAGGCAAGTGGGGAAAAGGGAAGGTGGAAGGATAGAAGGGAAAGGCAGTGGGAAAGAGGAATAGAAAGGGAAAGACAAGTTGGGGAAAAAGGGAATAGAAAGGGAAAGAGATGAAGGGTAAAAGAGAGTGGAGAAAGATCAGGAAGGCCAATGGGAGAAAAACGAGGAAAGGCAAAGTGGGAAAGAAGGGGAATAGAAAGGGAAAAGGCAAATGGGAAAGAAGGGAATCAAAAGGAAAGGACAAGTGGGAAAAGGGAATACAAAAGGAAAGGCAAGTGGGAGACGGAACAAGGATAAAGTGAAAGGAAAATGGAAAGAAGGAATAAAAGGGAAAGAAATTGGGGAAAGGGGTGAAAGGAAGAAGTGGGAAAAGGACAAGATAAGAAAAGGGGAAGAAGGGATAAAAAGGAAAGGCAAGTGGGAAACGAAGGATACACAAAGGGAAAGAGAAGAAGTGGAAAAGGAATACAAAGGGAAGGCTAAGTGGGAAAGAAGTGAGAACAGAAAGGCGAAAGGAAAATGGGAAAGAAGGGAATAAAAAGGGACAGACAAGGAGTGGGAAAAGGGAAATAAAAGGGAAAGACAAGTGGGAAAGAAGGAATAGAAAGGGAAAGGCAAGTGGGAAAGAAGGGAATTAGAAAGGGAAAGGCAAGGTTGGGACAGAGGGAACAGAAAGGGAAAGGAAAAATGGGAAAGAAGGGAATAAAAAGGAAAGACAAGTGGGAAAGAGAGGAATACAAAGGAAGGCAAGTGGGGAAAAGGGAATTAAAAAGGGAAGGTAAGTGGGAAAAGATGGGAACACAAAGGGAAAGGAAAATGGAAGAAGGAATAAAAGGAAAGGGCAGTGGGAAAGAAAGGAATACCAAAGGGAAAGGCAAGTGGAAGAAGGGGAACACAAAGGGAAAGGAAAATGGGAAAGAAGGGAATAAAAAGGAAAGACAAGTTGGGAAAGAAGGGACAGAAAAGGGAAAGGCAACGTGGGAAGAAGGGGAATAACAAAAGGAAAGGCAAGTGGGAAAGAGGGATAGAAGGGAAAGACAAGTGGGAATGAAGGAACACAAAGGAAGGAAAATGGGAAAGAAATGGAATAAAAAGGGAAAGGACAAGTGGGGGAAAAGGGAAATTACAAAGAGGAGGCAAGTGGGAAAGAAAGGAAATAACAAAGGGGAAAGGCAAGTGTGGGAAAAAGGGAATAAAAAAGGGAAAGGTAAGTGGGAAGAACGGGAACACAAAGGGAAAGGAAAATGGGAAAGAGAATACAAAAGGAAAGCTAGTGGGAAAAAAGGAACACAAAGGGAAAGGCAAGTGGAAGAAGGAACACAAGGAAAAGCAGGGAAATCTTTTTTCCGAGGGAGGCAGGCTCAGTTAAGACAATCAGGGTGGTGTTCCAGCACTGAAGCTTGATAAGGAATTGTGCTGTAAATCAGGGTTAATGGATTGGGAACAATATCCTACAGCAATTCCCTTTCATCAGTGGTCTGGGTAMGAATTACAAGGGAAGCAGGAGCAAATCAAAGGTTTGTTCCCGGCTGAACTTTGGCTCTGCAGCACCGAGGCTGCTCCCATTTGTGGGAAGGGACAGGGAATATTTCATATAAAAATCCCTCACACCACAGCAGGGGCTTGGCAGGAATGTTCCAGCCACAGGGAACTGCAGATTCCCTCTTTTTCCCCTTTGGATGGAAAAGGTTTCCTGCTTTCATGGCACCAAGTTTGCCCAGGATTGCAGGAGTTCCACAGACCCTGATGACACTTGGGCACAACTGAAATGTTCCTAACCCACCAGGAATTCCCAAAAACCACCAGGAATAAAGAATTCCCACCTCAGAGCCCTGATTTTAAGTGACAACCCATGAAATCTGCTGGATTTCCCCAAAGGCTGGGTGGGACTCTGCAGTTTTTGTGAGGAGATCCCAGCCCCACCTGTGGGGTCCCTCAGGATTTATGGCAATTCCTCAAGCACAACAACTCCCAGATTGGACAGACTTTTCCCACAGTGTCAGCTCCAAAAGGGTTTGGACACAAGAACCTCCTTCCCCTCGTTCTCACAGGGAGAGGGAAAAGTTTACAGCTGTTTGTTTTGGCTCTGGAATTTTCTGGGTTCAGCAGGAGCTGAACYTAAAACTCCCCAGCAAGGAGCTCCCTGCACCCACCCAGGAGCAGCTCCCACTGTTTTTCCCTCAGTRCAAGTGATTTTCCTGCTGAAATCCAATGGAATCTCTGGAAAAGCAGCACCACTCCAGGTTTGTGGTGAGGAGCCTCCCAAGGAAGGGTTGTGGCTGAGGGACATTTGTCCTTAGGTCTCTTCATGGCACTCAAACTTTAAAACTTCCTGTTGTGGTATTAATTCCATAGGAAATGTATCCCTGGATGACTGTTCCAGGTTCCCAAAGTCCTACAGAGCCCCGCTGTGTGCAATGATGGCCCAGAAAATGTTTCATTGTCTGGATTTTCACACTCACAGAAGCTTCATGGGTCAGATGAAACACAAATGGTTTTACTTTGGACTAAATCAAGTCCTGCTTAATAAAAACCAGCTYTCTCTGAGCAGCTCCAGCCTGGATGCTCCTCAGCTCCATGAGTTAATGCCAACTGTAAATTAAAGCTGAGTTTCCCACACTCAGACTCAATCCTGGTGTTGCCAAATTCAAAAAATATTCACCAGCCACACAGGGCCATAGATGAATACTGTCCTTGTTGTGGCAAAGACCTGAAATTCCTACCAAAAAAACCAGTGAGTGAATTAGTTCACGAAAGGGAGAAATATTGGGATGAAAGGTTTGGGAACAACCACGTTGGTTATCAACAGGATACCAGAAATTCTTCCCTGTGAGGGCAGTGAGACCCTGGCACAAATCCCCAGAGCAGCTGGGGCTGCCCCTGCATCCCTGGAATGCCCAAGGCCAGGCTGGACACTGGGGCTGGAGCAGCCTGGGACAGTGGGAGGTGTCCCTGCCACGGTTTGGGTTGGAATCTTTAAGGTCCCTTCCCACCCAAACCATTCCCTGAGTCCATAACTGAGGACAGACTGAAAATAAAGTGGATTTCAGCAACATCAACACAGGGGAAAGCTCTGGAAGTGCATCAGCAGCAATGAAGCTGGGAAAGGCCTCCTTCCTTGAAATGAGGTGAATTCCAGTTCCTAACACAGCTGGGTGAACCATCTGCCCTCTCCCTTCTCCACCAAGGAAAAGATGCCCAGGAAAGTGAAATCTTGGAATCCCACCAACAAAAGAGCTGAGAGCACTCCTGGGAGAACTGCATGGAGCTGGTGCAGAGAACATTCCACCCTGCAAGCTTTTTCCATCTCCAGAAAGCCCTCAGGAAAGGAAGCAGTTACTGCAGAAGCTGGGACTCTGGGAAATGCAGGAATCCAAGAGAGACCTCCAGGCTTCTCCATCCCACAAAGTGTCCCAGCAGCACAGGGGACCAGCACAGGGGACTGGACACCTCTGGAGCAGTGTCCAGACCACATTCCCAGAGAAAGCTCCACCATCACTCCTGGTGATGTAGCTGGCAGTGAATCCAGGCTCTGCTCTCTCAGCTCACGCTGAATTTTTTCCGAAAGGCAAAAATCTTACAGCCCAGTCCCAGATGAATTCTGTCCCAAACACGCCAGGATTCAGCAGCAGGCTCACATCCAGGCATGGCTGGAGACCCAGAGTCCTGAAGGAGCCCAGCTGTGCTGGTGGGATGTCCTCTCCTGCACCAGGTTCTGCTGATGGATCCCGCAGTGATTCCAAGGAACTCCAGGAATGAGAAACGCTCCAGGCTTTCAGAAAAGTGAGCCCAGCTTCAGGAAACCCCAGGAAAGGAGCACCAAGAACTTGGAGAAAGATTCCCACAACATTAAGGTGATCTCCACAGGTTTCTGCTGGGATTTGTGTCCAGAATTGCCAGCCACCCCTTTCAGGGGATTCAGGAATTCAACCACTCATCCAGCACTTTTTGGGAAGACCATTTTGGAAGAMCATTTTTTGGATCTTTTAGTCCACCCTGTCCAGGCCAATCTCTGTGCACCCACATTCTCTCCCAGCACACTTTTCATCAAATTTACAAAAACCCAAGCAATTAATGGATAAAGACTTGAAACATTGCTGATTCCAGGGGTTCACCCTGGAAGGAGCCCTTGTTCCCACAGCAGGACAGAAAAAAGGACTTTTAGAAGTCAAAAACGTTAGAAAGGCCACAAAAAAACCTGTGGTTTCTTGGAGCAGCAATAAATGGATTTTAGCACCTGATTTGTTGCAAACTTCTTGAGAACTCCAGGCTAAAGTTCACAGCTACAAACCCAGCCTGTAACACATCCCACGCCCTGAAATGTTTAAAAACCATCACCCAAATCCCTCCCAAGGCTTTTGGCCTTGCTGCTTTTATCTCCTCATCACCTCAGGATGCCAACTGGACCTGGTGCCAAAAAAAGCCAGWGGAAAAGTCAAGGGAAAAGAGAAAAATCTGGACACGAGTCAGATCTCTGAGCTCAAAAGSCACAGAAATGAGAAATGAGTCCTGAGGACATGAAGATAAATTATCTTAGTCCCAGGATGATGAAGAGAATTTTAACACCAGGAAACACTGGGAATGTTGAGATGATGCTATGGAAGCTTGTTTTCAAATATCAGCTGGGAAGGGCTGCTAGGAAGGAGCCAGGGGAATTTGTCAGGCTCCCCATCCAGGGCCTGGAACGTGCCAGGAGCTCCAAGGAGGACAGAGCTGTGGGTTTGTACAACAGGAACAGCCCAGCTCCTGGGACAGTGTGACAGGAACAGCCCAAACTCCCTGGGACAGTGTGACAGGAACAGCCCAAACTCCCTGGGACAGGAACAGCCCAGCTCCTGTGACAGGAACAGCCCAGCTCCTGTGACAGGAACAGCCCAGCTCCTGTGACAGTGTGACAGCTCCCTGGGACAGGAACAGCCCAAACTCCCTGTGACAGGAACACTCCAAACTCCCTGTGACAGTGTGACAGGAACAGCCCAAACTCCCTGGGACAGGGTGACAGGAACACCCCTGTCCCTGTGACAGGAACATCCCAAACTCCCTGTGACAGTGTCACAGGAACAGCCCAGCTCCTATGACAGGAACACCTCAAACTCCCTGTGACAATGTGACAGCTCCCTGGGACAGGAACAGCCCAAACTCCCTGTGAGAGGGTGACAGGAACAGCCCAAACTCCCTGTGACAGGAACACCCCTGTCCCCATGACAGGAACAGCCCAAACTCCCTGTGACATGATCATGCCAAACTCCCTGGGACAGTGTGACAGGAACAGCCCAGCTCCTGTGACAGGGTGACAGGAACACCCCAAACTCCCTGTGACAGGGTGACAGAACAGCCCAGCTCCTGTGACAGGAACACCCCTGTCCCTGTGACAGGAACAGCCCAAGCTCCCTGTGACACAAACAGCCCTGTCCCCATGACAGGAACAACCCAAACTCCCTATGACAGGAACACCCCAAACTCCCTGAGGCAGTGTGACAGGAACATCCCAGCTCCCTGTGACAGGAACAAGCCAGCTCCCTGTAACAAGGTGACAGGAACACCCTAAACTCCCTGTGACAGGAACACCCCAAACTCCCTGTGACAGGGTGACAGGAACAGCTCTGTCCCTCTGACAGGAACACCTCAAACTCCCTATGACATGATCATCCCAAACTCCCTGTGACAGTGTCACAGGAACAGCCCAGCTCCTGTGACAGGAACAACTCCAAACTCCCTGTGACAGGGTGACAGGAACACCCCTGCTCCCTGGGACAGTGTGACAGGAACAACTCCAAACTCCCTGTGACAGGGTGACAGGAACAGCCCAGCTCCCTGGGACAGTGTGACAGGAACACCCCTGCTCCTGGGACAGGAACACCTCAAACTCCCTATGACATGATCATCCCAAACTCCCTGGGACAGGGTGACAGGAACACTCCAAACTCCCTGTGACAATGTGACAGGAACACCCCTGTCCCTCTGACAGGAACACTCCAAATTCCCTGTGACAAGGTGATGGGAACATCCAGCTCCTGTGACAGGAACAGCCCAGCTCCCTGTGACAGGGTGATGGGAACACCCCTGTCCCTGTGACAGGAACACCCCAAACTCCCTGTGACAATGTGACAGGAACAGCCCTGTCCCTGTGACAGGAACAGCCCAAACTCCCTGCAGGGATCAAGGCTCTGCTTTCAGAGCTGAACCCACTGAGGAAACTGAAACTGAAATTGTTTCTCAGTCAGAATAAAAAGCGATTTAAAGCATTTTGGGTTTCCTACGTCAGGACAAAACCCCCCCAGAACCTTTCAAATCTGGACTGTCAGGACCTGTCCAGCAGTCAGGGAAACGTGGCCACTGTGGATTTGCCTGTTCCAGGGTC
>NDFG01000685.1:26762-39245 GCA_002167245.1 Sporophila hypoxantha
ATACTACACAAAAGAAAGTAAAACTTTAGAAAGTCAAAAAGGTTAGGAAAAGGGGCACCCATAAAGGGGCTCCTGGCTGTGGGTTTTCCTTGGGAAGCAGTGAGCGGTGGATAATATTAAGGCTAAGGTTGATAAACTGCCCATTGGAAGCATTGTTCGTTGCAAAACATAAGAGTTCGTGAAAAACCATCTTATGACCAGCAAGAGTGAAACCTGAACACACACAAATAGGCTTAGCCCATACAGAGCTAAAAATCGATACGTTGTAATCGCCGCCAATATATAATTTAATCGCCCTCTGACTATTCAGTTGAGACATGTGTATGGATAGCTGCAGCGAGCTGGAGGTTATACCATCAGCTGTTTGTATAGTAATTTATAATAAACTATACCTCTTTATTCTATAATTATATGTATATTTATACTGCAACGAGCAATTTCTTGTATATTTATACTCTCATGTAATTATACACTTATAAATACTTTCTATTTTATATAAATATATTTATTTTTAATACATTCTTATTATATTTATATATACTATTTAATATATTTCTACTATTTTTAATTCTGTTAGTATTTTAATATATAACAAATATATTTATATACTATTATATTTACTTTTTTATAATAATTTTAATATATTTTAATTTATTTTATATTTATTATATCTTTATAGTTATATAACTTTTACATAATTTATTTATATTTATAATCTTATTAATTTTATATATTATACTATAAGCATAATATGTAGTATTATTCTTCCATATTTTATTTTAATATATTTTAGAGTTTTTATATATATTTATCTATTCCTGTTATCCCGTTCCCCACGTCCCTGCCTGTACTCGAAAATTTCACTTCCCAATGTCACCTCCTATGCCCTACTCAGGGCACTCAAAGAAAAGCGACTTGTTTAGAAGTCAAAAGGTTCAGAGGCAAGTGGCCACCAAAAAAAGCTCTGTTTTGTTTGTACTGTGGTTTCTTGGAGCAGTGAGAGGTGGATTTTAGCACCTGATTTGCTGCAAACTTCTTGAGAACTCCAGGCTGAAATTATTCCCATATTAAAATCCGTGGGTTTCCCTCAAGCCAGGAATTCTCATTGCCACAGGGCACCCTCAGAGTTTCTGCCTTTAAGCARAGAGGTTTTCCAGCACCAAGCCCAGCTTTGTTATCTGCCAAGGATGTTCTGTTGAACAGTTCCTGGGGTTTTATCCTCACATTCCTGGGGCAAATCCCAACTTTCCTTCCTCTGGATTCTCCCTCTACTCTGCCCTGAGGAGATCCCAGCTGCAGAGCTGGATCCAGCTCTGGAGTCAGCAGACAAGCATGTGGAGCTGATCAGAAGGAGAGCAGGAGATGCTCCAAGGGCTCCCTCTCCGCCCTGGGAGAGCTGGGAGTGCTACACTGACTGGAGAGAGGGAAGGCTCCAGGGAGAGCTTCCAGCACATTCCAGGGCCTGCAGGGGGGCTTCCAGGAGAGCTGCAGAGGGACTGGGGGACAAGGCCTGCAGTGGACAAAGTCTATTCTAGGCGAAATGGCTCCCACTTGCAGTACGCCAGAGGGCAGGCATGGATTGGGATCTTGGCAATGAGGAATTCCTCGGGTCTGGGACTGTGAATTCGCCAGAGCAGCTTGGGGTGCTAGCCCCCAGGCATCCCGTGCAGTGCCCAAGGCCAGATCTGGGAAGCAGCCTGGGATAGGTGGGATTGCTGATGTATCCGAGGGATTGAAGGGCCCTTCCCACCCAAACCATCCCTGGGAATTTGGACACTCAGAATCCAATCCTGAGGGTTTTATGTGAATGTTCTGGGAGATGGAAAAGGTGTGTAAGGGAGACCTTTCCTGGAGCCCTGAACGATTCCAGTGAAGCCCTCGCAGATATCCCAAAAATTCCGTTCTCCTAGAGAGGAGGTCGGGGTGGGGGATTGGATTCCAAATCCCGCTGGGAGAGCTGGGACATGGAGGGAATTCCCTGGAGGGAGACTGGGGTGGGATTTTGGGAAGGGATTGCCCAGAAGGCAGGCTGGGCTGGCCCCCTGAATCCCTGGGATGTCCAAGTTGGACACTGGGGAAGCTGGAAAGCAGCCTGGGACAGGGAGGTGTCCCTGCCCGAAGATGTTTAGATCCCTTCCAATTCCACACCAATCTGGGATTCCCTGATCCTGAACTGGGACTTTTGGCAGGAATCACCACAGCCTGCTGAGCCACAACACTGATTCTCTCGAAATCCTACAAAACAAATGGACGAGCAAGCACTCCTTGGAAAGCTCAGCAGGTACAAAACAGCTTTCGCTCTCTCGCTCCTGTGCCAAGCCCAATAGCAGGGCACAGCCTCAGCACAGAGGGGGTTCACATCCCTGTAAGACAACACTCAGCTCTGCCTGCTGCCCAAAAACAACGCCTGGAAGGGCAGGAATTGTGAATTAATAACTGAGCGCAACCTGTGCCTGGCTGCTGAGTTTTCACATTTTACTGCACACAAGAGTTTGCCTTGCTGGAAATGACAGCTTTGCTGTGCAAAAAGCTCCTGGCCACCCCTCCACCAGGTTTTTACCTGCTGAAAGGGAAGAAATACACACAAAAAAAATAGATTCTTGTCAATATCCACAAGGCATCCCTCCTCCAGTTTGCCACATGAAGGATGGCCAAAATTTGCTACCCAGACAACAGAGCCCTTTCGGTGCGAGAGGGCCCATCAATCCTGGGAAGCAAAAAGGCACTCTAGGATGAAAGCAGGATTTGGGAGAAGAAAAACTGCTGTTCCAGCACAAGCCTGCCAGCCTGCCCTGCTTTGCATTTGGAGCTTGCTGGGTGATTTACATACTGGCTGATCCAGTTTTTCCACGCAAACTTTGTGACCAAACGAAACTGAGTAATAAAAGAGAGCAGGTAGATAGGAAAAGTCAGCTTTTTCCTCTGGAGAGACACTGCGCGCAAGCCGAGCTGGCTGCTCTGAAGCAGCACAGAACAAGTTTCCAGGTGCATTTTCCTCCAGAAGCTGCTTTTTCCTATCCCGAGAAGCACCACAGAGAACACATAGGTGCGATCCCATTCCCTGCTGGAAAGCACGACGCCTCCTATCTTAGCAGCAAAGAAATCCATTTTCTGCCCTCCACAGCGTTCTGCTAGCTCCCTTAGAAAGTTACAACTGGAAAAAAGGAGGCAGGGATATTTGTGCATGCTTTTATCCGAGGTGGAAGGAAAGGAGCTGGGAAGGGCTGGAGAGGTCTGAGGGAGCTGGGAAGGGGCTGAGGTCTGGCGGAGCAAAGGAGGCTTCAGGGGTCTCTTGTGGCCTCTTGCAAAAGTCCCTACTGCCAGGAGAGGAGGGTTGGTTCTCTTAGTCTTTTTATAGAGATGGGGCAATGAGAGATGTTTTACCTAAGATTTCACATTCTATTAATATCGAGAGATAAATGTAAAAATCCTGATTTCTTGAGATCTAGATAGATAGAAATGATACTATATTAAGCTATAATATAAATAGTATTTATAGTAAATGAAATAATAATGTAAAATAAATGACATATAATGTAGTAAAATAATTGTATAAAATCAGATGGTCATAAGGGAATAAAATATATAATGTTGCTGTATACAAAAATAATATAATGTATATGACATAATATAATATGTATAATAATATATATAAATGTATAAGAATAATATTTATATAATTATGTATAAATAAATCTATAATGTATCGTATAAAATAATATAGATGGTACATATATATATACGTATCAATACATAGTATTTATATTCTATTATATATAGAAATTACTATTTTAGTTTTATTCTTTATATTATTATAGTATATATATTATTAATTACTATAGATAAATAGTAAACAGCTTGCGAAAATAGAATCCAAGTAAACTAATATAAAGTAGTATATTACTAATTCTCTAAATATTAATCTTTTTACAGAAACAGCTACTGTTAAAACCCTCTGTCAACAATATCATCTCTATTCTATAACCTTCCTTAAAGCAAACATCACCGCCTTATCGTCATATTTATATACAAATCTTACAAACTTCATATAAACTTTCTATCAAATTTTATCAAAAGATTCTTCACAAATCCATTTCCCACAAAGGGGAGACAGCCCATGTGCTCCAGGGAACAGGGACAGCAGAAGCAGGGAACTGGCATCAGCTGGGCCAGGGGAAGGTTTGGTTGGATTTTAGGAGAACATTTTCTCGCATGGAAAAGGTGACTCGAGAGCATTGGAACTGCACCGAGGGCCAGGGGTGAAATTCCCCATTCCTGGAGGATTTAAGGATTTAAAAGACCCCTGGGGATGTGGCTACCTGGGGACACTCGGGTGGCCTTGGCAGTGCTGGCTAACTGGTTGGTATGAGGAATGATATCAGAGCGCTTTCCCACTCTATATATGATTCCCCTGACGCATTGAGTTTATTTTATGAGTTTGCATTAGAGAAATCAAGACTGAGGACATCGACTTGATCTCAGACTGTGGTCTCAGCTTGGGATGGGCCCAAATACTGAAGTCCGCAGTGCAGGTGCACCATGGAGAATTCCCTGCCACTTCCATTGGCCCTATCCACCATTATGCAGCAACACTTCTTTCACTTAACTAAAACACTCCCTCCGTTTTCAACGGCGCAGCACTCCTTCACCTTCTCACAACCCTTAAGCACTCTGCAGGGTAGAGGCTAATCCAGCTCCAAGGGTGCATGACCATAGCTGGCAGGAATAAGTGGTAAAGGATATATCTTGAATTTGAATTGGAAGAGGAGCAGGGCGCGTTTGAGTTGGATGCTACTATATAAGTGTAATGGAGGAGAGTGTGACTGGGAGTGGTAGATGATCCTCGCGTCACAACGAACAGGCATACGTCTACCATTCAACTATAGAGCACGCGCCACAGACTCCTCCTCACAGCCTTTGACAGAACACTATAGTCAGGAAAAGCTGGGAGAAGCATCGGATGCCAAGAGGTCGGGCCATAATATTTATTCACACCTCACTAAAAGCTAAAGAAAGCGCAAAGAATGTACTCCAATGAGGTGTCAAACGGAAGCATTAAATCAATGGTATCGATGACAGGGGTTGGGGAAGCCCATGTGAGATATCTTCATTCCTCAGTGAGCCAATTATAGTGGAGGAGCCGCAGCGAACCACTCCCGACGGATACAGCGTCGAACACACTGTTCTCCAGCGGACACATGGCTTACCTGCAGAGTGAGTCAACACAGAGTGCAGTGAAAACAGATACGCATATACCCCTCACAGATCCTCGCAGTCTCCACAAGATGGAGGCCAGAGTTCTGCGGTCACAGGACCCACTGAGGGAAGAGCACAGTTTCCTAAGGTGGAACTATGAAGCGGAGATGCTGTAACTTGGTTATTACGCAAGTGTGAGTACAAGGTTCCCGCATATCAGAGAGAGGAGACTAAGAGCCATACCCTCCTGCGCCACGACACTGGAGTCTAGGTGGCTCGATACTGAGCATGTCCACTGTTCGCCTGGAACGCATGAGGGACGCTCGTACCCCTGTGGGGAAATGGATTTGTGTCTGAGATGAGTGATGTAAAACACATTTCTATAGGAGAAGAATCTAGTATAGACTGTTTTAGAGATAAGTATCCTGGATAGTAGATACATGAGGATGGAATACGTGTGGAAGGCAGTATCACACGTCTCGGGTCTCAGACATTCGGCTTCCTCTTGAGGAAGGGTAGCATTGAAGCTGACAGAATTTATGGATAGATGAGTTTATGCATTCTAGCTCTCAGACTACACGAGCGCCAGATGTGATAAAAGTGAGGTTTCATGTAAAAAGATTAGATATTTTAGAAATTAGAATATTACTATTTATTTTAGTTTTTACTGTTATTTTGTTTTTAATTATTTATTATTAGTAAATCAATATATATATTATTACTATAATAATAGTAAAACTAAATGTAATGTTCTATAGTATAATAGAATATAAAGTACTATGTATCGTGATACGTATTATTATATATTACATATATTAGTTTTATGACATATTTAGATTTATTGTGAGTACGACTCACTAGGTTTTTCCACTATGAGAGATAGTAGTGTAACATCACTGGATAGCGCAATAACTAGTAGTTTTAGGATACTCATTGATGCTATCAAATATCAATGTTCAATTATTCAACACAGCCATGCTAATTTTCAATGTAGTGTTTTACACGAATGAAAAAGATATCTAGATATAGAGGAAATTTCCACTAACTTACATTGCTCTTTTATCGCACAACAGGTGTTATAGCTGTGAAAAGGAGCATTTCATTATGTCACTCATCTTTTTATGGGATGAGCACTATTTCAAGGATAGTTGAGTCATGAGAGAAGCTCTTGTGACAACAGTAGAGAGAAACTACCTGGATTTTGTTATATGTAGAGTAAAAACGATCAATAGATTCCTGAAGTTCATCAAATCTGAAACCTCACGTCTTAATAACTTAGAGTACTTATGAAAGATTGGGCGCACTAATAGCAAAAGAACATCTAGAGGTAACAATGCACGTCATTCGTATTTTGTGCGACTGAGGTTTGGCGAGTCCATGTGCAGACTTTATTATGAAAAGCAAGCAGAGCTCATCACACAGCACGCACGCACTATATCACGAGTCTTTGCACACTCACACTCGGACGAGCATACTTCCTCACGAAGTCACAGCTCTTAACGAACAGGCGCCCAAGAGAGCCATACACAGAATTATTTGTCTCCAGTCACAGCACCCTTGCTGCTCCTCCAGCTCTTCCTATCCTCTCCCTCACCCTGTGGCGAGCTTCTAGGGGCTTTATGGCCTTTTTTGCCTGGTAGATATTTAAGATTCGAAAATTAGCTCTTCTCGCTCTCTCATCTTTTGTGTCTTATGCCACCGTCCCTCCTAGTCTAATTATCAGATTTATGATGCCTCAAGGAGAGGAACGCCATCACAAGCACGAGCTCGTGACAGAAGGCCGCCAGGAAGAAGACTAGAGATATTTTCATCTTCTGTCTCATGCGTGGAAATAACCTGTGGATAAGAGATGTGTGCCACTCGACCAGACACCGCATGACGACAGGAGAGAAGGGGCAGTCGAAGCGCTGATGTTTTCTGCAAAGTGGCTTATGTCTTCAGAGAGATAAAAGAGTAAATACCAAGCGTAATGTGTAGTAGGGTCAAAAGAGATCTTGACTGTATCTAAGCGAGATATAAATAGTGCTGCTAGTTTTCAGAGAGTGGCAGCGAAGCGTAGCGAGAGGTGTTCAAGAAGACTAACTAGTGTTGCATACGCTACATAGGAGACAGAAGCTTAGCAAATGATTTTTTATCTTCTGAGGCCATATCTGATGTAAGTGTATCCAGCTCTGGCGGCAGACAGTTTTCTGTGCACAACAGTATTGTGCTGGTACATCTCGCCATGAGCTCTGTGACCAACACACCAGCACAGTGCTCTCAAAGCTCCATGCCTATGCGAGAGGATGCCTTGAGAAGTGGGCACCATGCGAGGGACTGAGAGGAAGATGCTGAGATTCTCTCATCGCTCCTCCAACAACTTCCAGCCTGCTACACTTATTGAGCAACGTCAAGAGTGGATATTGGACGCTTGTATAACACACTGAGAGAGTAGCGACTTGGCCTCCTTTGAAACACAACAATGCGCCCTGTGTTCTGCAAAGTATTGTGCTCCATCTCAGGTAATATAGACACAAACTCGCTGGGAGGAGAGATGCCTCTCCTCGTAGAGAGAGAGATACTATAGAGCAATGGAAAACTCAGTTAGTCTTCTTGTAATACTTCGTCGTCGCTATGATTAGGGTGCTGGAACCACCTCGCTGCAGCGCTACAAAGTCACACTCGCGGTATGGATGCCGTTGGCACCAGGAAGGGCTCCTCCTCTCCAGTTTGTCCTAGCTCTGAGACTACAAAGACTAGCTCATCTTAGCGAGCAGGTATTTAAGTGGCGTGGCTCAGTCTAGAAATCGCACAAAACGCTCTATCTCAGCAGCAAGGCACAAATAGGCTGCACGCTAACAGTATAGTTCTACTTTACCATGTTCTCTGCCCCTGTTCGAGACCAGGGTCGTCCTTTTCTCGAGAGCGCCACGAGAGATAACTACGCCTGGCAGGGATGCCATTTCCCTCGATGCGCATTGTACGAGCACGAAGTTGTAATCCCTTCTAACTTTCGATGGTGTTATGTTTGCAGTAGCTCAGACAGTGCGACTCACACGTCGACCACTTGGAAGCATAGGCACACGCAGCACGTGGGCGAACAAGACTGGCTTGGTCTCTCTCTGAGCGCGCACACTGCTAGTATAGACCTCAGACTGCGAGTGCACTCCCACAGAATAGTTGGAGAGTAGCCATTAAATGAAAATAGAGGTGTCAGGTCTTTTCGAGAGTGGTCTCAGCATTAACACGTCTGGCTCATAACACATCTCAGACACTCATGCGCTAAATCAACAGAGGCTTGGTGTGGTAAAGTTCATATGAGACACGAACATCACTACCACGCACAGCAGTGCAGAGGCTATGGCGCGTATAGCACCCACCAGGTCGGTCTCTGTCTCTCGAGTCTCAACACCTCCAGCGAGCACGCCAAATAGCGCGCTTTTCGAGCCACAGATCTCTCATAGTGTGATTCGAGAGGTGATTCTGTCCGAGTCTTGCTATCTCACAGTGAACCAGTTAATACAATTATTTGCCCAAGGGAAAGTCGGCACCCATCTCCAACCCACTCCTCCCACTAGGGACACCACCCCTCTGCCACCTATCGCGAAGCAGTGAACATCCTATCACCTGGAGACTTGGATCTCCACAGGAGCTCCAACACCCTCCAAGAAGTCCAACCTGGCCTCTCTACAGACTAATTCCAGGGATTCACAGGATCCCCAGCTCACTCACCTGTAGCCGACGAAGTTGTACAATGTTGCGACCGCTAACTAGCTGAAGAAGGTGTCTCTTCACTCAGAGAGCTTAAATATAACTTAATCCTCTCTCAAGGTTGGCAGGCCATCCTCCAGTGTAGTTTGGTCTTCCCAGAAGTCTTTTCTGTAAGCTCTGAGCCAGAATGCTCTCTCCTCGGCAAGGTTACTGACGCCTTCCCTGGAGCTTCTATACTCTCTGACCAACTCTACCTCAAAAAAGAGAGAGCATAACACACCACACACTAGTGGCAAAACCCGAGTGAGTATTCTCCAGCATCGAGGAAGGTACACCTAAACACCAACTAGTAATTCTGGACACAGTTGTAGCTATGAGGATCAGTGCATTAGGTTCGTCTGGCTAAGCATATAGGAAGCAAATCTATCCAGAGGGAAAATCTTATCTCTCCTATTGCTCGTAAGTCCAGAATTATCCCCCCAGAACCACTCAACTGCACAGAGAGCATGCCATACCACGACTGCGAGTCTTCAGGGGCGGTATTATGTGGGAGGCAGCTCGCGTGAGTGTGTCTACTGGGAATGTCAAAACGAGCTAGTATGCAAACATCACCAAGCTGACTCTCTTGCTTTATATTTCCACAAGCAACACAAACTAAGAAATTCATTGCCCTTCATTTGCCTGCCTTAATGAAGTGGCTGCACGAGTCACAGAGATGCACTGACCCGCGGCACCAAGAGCAGTGGGGCATCGCCCAGCAGTGCGGGAACGATGCGTGATCTCTAGAGCATCAGGAGCCCTCTGTGGGAGTCGGCGGCAGCTGCTGCAGTGCACCTGGCCATGCCAATGACATGTGCCCTTGGAATTCTTTGCCTCGAAGTATGCTAGAGCGCTAATTCCTGCAGAGGCGCTCCATCCACTTCCTCCTATTGGAAAGGAGACTTCAATCTCGAACACCACACGCTACTCTCGCCAGCGCCGGAGCCTATTGCGTGCGAGCTCTACTCCTTGGCGTCTCGGGATATTGATCAGCTCTCTCCGACGTAGCTCTCTGCCATGGCCTGACACCGAGGTCAGAGCATCACAATCCACCTGCCGCGCCGCGATGTGTATGCCTTGTGATTCTCACTCGCTCCACCGGGCCGAGAGTAGAGGGGAGGCACCCGTGAGAGACGAGGCAAAGCAAAACAGTTTGCGCACTCTATGTCTCCCAGTGCAACTTGATTGAGGAGGATAAATCGTTTCATGAACCGCACACTCGTAGAACACGAGCGTAACTATCCCTTAGACTACAGCCTAGAACATGCGAGAAACAAGTCTGGGTCGGCTTGTGGGAGTCTGCGCGCGCGCCCACACCTGTAATGGGGCTTAGCACTGGGTGCAGAAACCTTCTAGACGGAGGTGCGCCCTGTAGTGCACTATGATATATAATTCCTCGAGGTGTATGAGGAGATAAGCGGCATTCATCACGGGAGTTTTAATTTATATGCGTCTGCGACAACCTGAGTTTCTATAAATCACGCACGCGGATCCGATTTGCTGTCCCCCACTCTGTGGACGTTCTTCGAAGAATAGTTAGTGTTTTCACAGAGGAGGAGTCTCAGGCAAGGAGTTTACACCACACATTTCACTTTGGGTGTTAGCAGCAAAACCAACCTGAATGCACAGAGACCTGATGAAGTAAGCAACAAACGCACAATTAATCTCTCTTTTAATTCCAAACTACGCCACCAAAGCCATAAAAAACCCATATGTGAATTTTAGGAGCAAGCACCCTGGTTACACACTCTAGTGAAGTTTATAAGTTTCCTTCTTTCCAGTCACCACAAAGCCACCCAGCCCAAGGAGAACTCGCAGCCACAGAAAAAGGTGCAGATTCCCTACAGAAATCCTGCAAGCAATCAAGGTGCCACTGTCACACAGGCTAATTAACATGCAATTAATTCTCTCTCAAATCCTTGCAGTGGAATGAGGGCATGGGGCACTGTGGCGATTCCCAGTGCATCCCCATAAAACACCCAGGGCTGCCTGGGGACAGCGCAGGCTGCACAAGGGCCTTCTGTCCCAACCCCCCCCCTCCCACCCCCACCCAAAATTTGTTTTGGTATCCAGCTGCATCGTGGCCACTTCTATTTAAAGAGTTCATGAATAAATGTGAGTTGCATCACTCAAAGCCCTTTTTTTTTCTGCCAAGTCAGGTGGGGATTGCAGCTGCCATGGATCAGTCCTGAGAAATACAAAATACACAGTTTTTACCAAGGCTGGGTCAGTACAAAGAGTTCCCCATTTGTATCCATTCACTCTGGAAAAGTGGAATCACAGGCTGGTTGGCTTGGAATGGACCTTCAAACCACCCAGTTCCACCTGCAGCGCGACACCTCCCACTGCGTCAGGCTGCTCCAAGTTCAAACCCAGCCTGGCAAATTCTGCTTAGAATGTAAAGTTAAAGCCTGACACTGGGGCAAAGTAATCATCACAAAGTCACCTGCACAAAAGCAAGTTCATTTGTGAGCCGAGAAAGTTCAGGAAAATCAGGCTGGTGCTTCCTTTAATCCCAGCAATTCTCCTGATCCATGCTCCCACCATCTCTGCACCAAAGAACGACTCGCTCACAAAAAGCCAGGTTTCAGGCTTGAGCTTCAGGGGTTTTTGGGCCTTTCCCAAGGGATTCTTGCAAGGATTTTCGTGCAAGCTGAAGGTCTAAATAGCTACATTGTGTGCCAGAGGAAGCCATGGAGAGCCAGGGCTGACGATGAGCAATGGATCTTAACAGGTGGCAGCAGAAAGGCTAGCGGCCAAGGAGGGAGCAGCCACAGCCCCTGGAGCTTTTGTTTGCATCATGGGAATAGCTGCGCACCACACCAAACCCAGGGCCAGCCAGGGCTGCACACCAGAAGCACAGGGCTGGAGGGTGCGCCAGAGCCCAGGACATGCCAATGCTGAAGGTCTGCCATGGGAAACACCTATTTCTTAATTATTTTTTATCGGTTTGCAGCTTGGAGATCCTCCTTGGCTCAGCAGTTCTGCTACAGAAAGAGAAGGAAGAATCCCAGGCTGTTTTCAACGCACTGGGGATTTGCTCTGATTATGGAAAGCCTGTGTGAACAGGAAGGCAGGGATTTAAAAATCATGGAAATGGTTTTGGGATGGGAAGGGGACCTTAAAGATCATCCCCATCCACCCCCCCTGCCATGGCAGGAGACACCTTCCCGAGCCATGCCAGGCTGCTCCATAACGCCACCAGCCTCTGGCCTGTTGAACCTGCAGCATGCGCAGAGGAGAAGCCCAGCTGATACCTGAGGTAATATCGCATCCCTCACACTGCCAAGCAGGATATTCTCCGTGCCATATCTGAATCTAATAACTCCCTTCTCTACTAGTTTTAATGGCCCATTCCCCCTCATCCTGTATCCCTCCAGGCCTTCCAAAATCCCTACTCTCCTCCTTTTATACCGCACTTCCCAAGGCTGGGGTTAAAGCACTGACAGGATTCATTAAACCCATTATTGGCAGGCAGTGAACACCAGCACAACCCAGACGGAAAGGAAAAAGGGGAATTATTTTTGTAACAGCAGCAGACGGCAGAGGCGTGTTGGG